>SJOL01006343.1:305304-434386 GCA_004794785.1 Opisthorchis felineus | reverse complement strand
AAAGAAGACCCCTGGACATCCACGACCGGATTATTATTTATTCACTGACCTGGGCCAACGACGAACTATTTTAAAAAGAACAATTCTTAGTGAGTCTGTTCCATTCGACCCTTTTTATTATTGTGTACTCAATTCAGAGTAATTATATTTATTTCTTTGCCACACGCTTCCTAAAGTAGCTTTTTTGGGTACCCAGACCACTACAATACAAGCTGTATACTTTCCTGATAACGGACGGCATGGGTACCAGTCGTTCGGTTACGTATGCCTTCGTGGAGAGTGAACAGTTTGCTCCTATGCGTAAACTGTTTGACTCATTCAAGGAAATGTTGGGGGAACGGTATGCAGTTAAGGCTTTCGTTATGGATAAGCTTGTGGCGCAAATGCGAGCTGCAAGAGCCGTGTTCGGCTGCGACGTAATGCTGTGCTACTTTCATATCAGAAAAGCTATCAGGAAGCACATATGTATCATGTAATATCCATGTATTTATGATCACAGACACACTCGGCGAACAGCCGGCATATACTTCACCGCATGGCTAATCTGGACAACGCCGTACGGTAAGCTTTTGTTCATCATAATACAAGCACGCAGATTCCGGTAAGACCTGCAGCTTCTGCGCCGCACGGACCTACGATTTTTATCTCATCTTACGGCCCGTTGGTTGTACATCATCCGAAAATGGGTCGTACACGCACAATTCGGAGTGGTTCACCTTAGTAATGTGACCAACAACCGTCTGGAGAATGCGAACGGCCGCCTTAAAGACCGGGTTCACCACTCCGACACACTGGAGCAAGGCCATACAAAAGGTGTCCCGGCACGCCGAGTGGCTCATGCGAGAATTCGAGATACGCAGTCAAAGCCGAAGAATTCGTCTAAGCCTGTAAGTTTGGTGGTCAGTTCATCCTGTATTGGTGCACGGCAAGATTTTATCTTCACCGGTATACTTGACTCCTTAAGAGTGCCATGGGAGAATTCATTTAGTTTATGGGCAATGCGAGCAGACGTGGAATAAGTTGGCCAACATTTCGGAGAATCGCACAAAGTTTAGCGGAGTGAGACGGTCTTCTATACGCATGTAACACGCTTAGCCGAGAAGTAGTTGAGGTAAGTTGAACTACGGGCAAGATATCAGACCTTGTATGGCAGTCACGTTACGGGCATCGCGACGGCTTACTTTAATGCATAGATGCCCCCATATATGAACATCTTGTGTAAGTTAGTGTTGTCATGACAGTAAGGTTTGGCCGAGGAATCGTGCCAAATTGGGACCAGAATGGATCAAGGGTATTTTTGGGTCCATGGAGGGTGCAGGGTAGTTCTTTGCCGGATCAACTAACTTACTTAAGCTGAGTTGTTTCAGGACATTTTCGTGTAACACTCCTGCCCGCACAAACGTCATGAATGCCATCACAATCGCCGTCCTCAACACCAGAATCGTCATTAGCATGAGCATCGTCACTGCCTTCATCATCAACAACAGTAACAGTAACAACAGCACCTCACAAAACTTTGGACATGTCCTGCATTGGAATATGTCCTTCACGCGGAATTTAATAACTCACTTTTTCAAAAAGGTTATTGTGTGGGGATGGAGAGTGAAGGTCCCCGTTGTGCTTCGTTCACCAATCCAGTTTTCCCAACATAGGTGCACGTCATTACCACAAGAACAGATGGGACAAAAACCATAACACATAACACGACTGTTGCTTTTGGACTGTTTGATGAGTTTCTTAGTCTTGGTATACCCGCTTTGCGCCGGCTACTCTTCTCGTATGGCATCGGCAAAGATATGAACGTATGTTTCCTTCCTTGCATCTTAAGCAGTTTACAATCCGCGGCCCAAGTTGACTATTTTTAATGAATCCTTGCAACAAACTCACGGCGTCCCTCCTTTGCTGTTCCCCTTCCTTTCCCAATTGACTCATCCTGATCTGGTGAGCCCAACCAAGATCGATTTAATTCGCGATAACTGAGCTAATTTTCCTAAGCATTTACTCTACGAACAACGTAATAGAAACCTCAAGAGTCCTTCTGCTAGTGAGACGCCAGTCTCGAAACTGAACTTTTGACAAGTCGCTTGCTATGAGCCTCAACACATTTCTCCCTTGTTTTTAGCATGTTGAACTTAAAATTAAGCGTCTGCGAAAACCGTCGTCCTAAGATATTATTTAGTAAACAACGGCTGTAATCGTTGTTCTGAAATATTGTCCCCTGCTTGGAATTGGTGTAGTACTTGTGGCTTTTATAGCCGTTCCAATCTCATTTGCGCGTGAGCACATGAAGCCAGTCCTGACCTAACTTTGTCACACTTGATTTACCAGAGATTGTCATTGTGAAGACATTTTGCATTCTTCTAGGGAGAAGACTTACGCATTATTTCTAAAGTAGCTAACACGTGTATAAATCCACATTCTGAACCGAAGCAAGTGTCACCAAGTGTAGTGCAGCCTTTGTCTCTGAAACCAAAAGAACCATCGGGAGTGCGGTCAGCGAACCAGTAACATGAGCTGATAAGATTTAAGACAACCGCGAAAGTTATGAGCTCACCTCGGGATACAAGGAAACAAAGACTGTTTTGGATGGGACAATAACCAACCAGTGAGTGATCATAATGCGTACTTGCGGAACCAGAAAAGCAGTCCACAACAGTGAGTGGAACATGGACAGACGTATATCATGAAAGCAGATATAGGTGGATGTGAAGTAACACTTATTCGGTTGCGAGCTACTTCACAAACAGTGGTGTCGTTCCACTTGATTTGCCGATGGAAGGCACTTGTCCACTGAGACGCGAACTGCTTAGATTGTATTCGTCGTTTGTCAAATCAACGAACGTTAGTTCATCTTCTTCCAGATCGGAATAATCGCAAATCAAATCGTTCAAATCATTTGTGGAATCGAGTGAGAGATCGCTGTCCTCCGTGTTGTCAATGGCTAGGTTTTTTGGTTCGTACGAGCGACCGGAACATCCAGGTTTGTTTGACCCAAAGTTTGGTGTAGCCGTTTTGACGGGACAGACTTTTGAAAAAACAGACTGTGCTCTGCTCCACAGCTGGATGCTTTCTTCATCATCGGAAATGGTTTCCCCAAAATTTTCTTCTCCTTCTTCATGTTCCTTCTTTGTGTTTAGTGTCTTATCGTGTTCAACCTCCGCAACGTCTTGCTTTGAGAAACTATGGATGCAGAAACAGGAACCAGCCTTATCGTTTAGCAATCAAGGTTTATCAACATTTTAATATATCTTGTGAGGTAAATTTGCATTAAATATTTTATCACTGCAAAAGAGGAAGAAGAGCTGTGTCTACCAGTTTACTGGTAGTGGTGGCGCACTTTACATTTGGAGAGCTAATCAAATCCTTAACTTGCAAGCCACAGAGTGCTTACCGAAGTGGATTCTAACCGCACTAGGTGGTTGGTACCTTACCTTTCACTTAGAGCACTTAACAGCTTAAGTCCTCCGTCACATGCTACTTGATTTGGGATGAACATGAATAAACCAGAGATGCTACCAAGGTTCTGCTTACTCCCACAGGTGAAATTGGGGTTAAAAGCAGGAGAAAAAATAAATGACCTTTAAATGTCCTTTACTTCTCGCTTACAAGAAGTCAGGATGTTAGTCTTTACGAGTTAATTTACCGCAAGGTCACATGATCTAGCGAGTTAAAAAAACTTCCATGGGTTAAAGTAAAGTAAACTAAAGTAAACTATAACCTAAACAAATAACCGTTCAAAAGGACTCCCAGGATCTGCAACGACGACATGCAAGATAAAAAAACTGCAATTTCTGTCAGGAACCGCGATGGACAGTGGCTGCCCGGAGAAATTCGTGGCCACTCTATCGAAAACAAAGCTACGTACATATGAACTCTGAAACATGCGTCGCATGACCACTGCTTTTTGGCAGCCGTTTAATGAAGCGCAGTTTTAGTACTTGTCAAACGCTCAAACCTAGCTTGAAGCACAAGGCACCCGTCTATAGTTCATTTGTACTGATCCGTCATCCCATTTGCGAGCATTCCGAAATCCCTGTGAGCCGGTGGCTATCTTCAAGACTTTCTGGGCACATGCCATCTGGTCTGATAGGTCACACCGCGAGACACCAATCACCGGATAGTTTGGCTGAACCTTTCAGTACGGTTTACCCTGTGCCACCAATTCCGTCCAAGAATATCCAACGCGGTGTTTTCGCAACTGTTGAAGTAGTCCAAGTTCGGCTATGGTAACGAAATTCTGCCAACAGAAGCATCTTTTGGAACCGCCGATCATGCAATCCAGAAAATAGTGACTGTATTACTAAATTACCTGTGGCTCACAAATTTGCGAAACAGTTTTTGGTAGATGGTACTGACCAATTGCACCGCAGGCTGAGCATTTCTCAAAATCCTAACAGTAGTTACACTTATCAAAAGCGTACGAAAATAACATGAGCGCGGCTTATACGTCCTAAATGATGGCGCGCACATTCACCACATCAGTCGTTTCAAACTACTCTGGTGAAAGCCGAATGATTTTAGTCTACCTGTAAAAGTCACATGGTCCTTATTATCGACTTCAAGATGCGGAGTCCTGTTTAGGCGAACACCATAGAAAAGCGAACTTCGGCTTCTGCTAACTTGATGAGCCACAGACTTAAGGAAGACGATCATGAGCCGCGGACTACCTCTGATACTACTTATATGGACGATAAACTTTTCGAACTACTACATCGATCGGGCAAGAAGAATAAGGCTAGGCATGAAATCTTCTGTTCCTATAATGATCAACTTTAAATCCAAATTTTATGAATTTGACATTTATCAGATAATTCATGAAGCTTTCACAAACTTAGGAATGAAATCTGAGCTGTCTGAAGTGTTCAAACTCTCTACCAGGGTCCACAGCCTCAACTTGTTTGAGAGGACCCTTTCGATATGCCATCTATTTACGTCAGGTAGAGTTTATTTGGCTTTCCAAATTCAAACTAAAACAACCAGCTCTGGGGTTGACTTGGGAGATAAGACCTGGATTTACTCTCCTAGACCACTTTAAGATTGCAGTACAAAAACAGTGCCCTATAAATTTCTTTAGGACACCAGCTTACTATCAAGAATATCCGTCTTAAGTTAAAAAACGATTAGCGGTCACAGATAAGCACATGATCAGTAATTCTGTTTTTGGATGGAGGGCAACAGTGGAGCTGGAAACAAGCTCCGTCCCATATTCATCGAACCGGTTAAACAAAAACGAATACCATTCAAATGTTATGCAGTATCATGAAAAATGTGTACGAGTGCACTCTCCTCTGATGTTACAGTCGAGATTTCACAGTAAAGGTTACTAACTTTCACTGTCGATACTTGACTCATTGATCCCGTGCCAAACATTCAGGACTGGACCAAACCGTTATCAACCGAACAGTGTAAAGAGCATCAGAATGACAAGTAAGCAACGCGCCGTAATCACTATATTGGCATAAAGTGTAATTCATCTTGACGAATATTGGAGAAAGTACGCGCGGTAAAATTCATGAGTGCTTATTAATGGCTATCACTTCTGCAAAGTCCTTTTATGGGCGTAATCAGAAGTCTCTAACAAGTGTCGCTTTATTCATCCAATTTGATAATATATCACTCACTTGTTACCTTCCCGAACTTGACCAGGTCCCGGATGAACGCAACCTGATAAACTCCTTGTATCTGCAAACAATGAGAAGTCCATCACCAAAATGAGGTTTTTCCCACCTAAGTCACAATGACGAATGAGCCACCTTAACCATCTTCAATGACAATACAACTGAGGAGGTCCGGTTAAATCACCCCTGAAGACCTCCTTCTGCTCAAGGAGCCACGTCGAATTCTACCTACTGGTTTGATTACTTATGGGTAACCAAAAAACCAGGAAATAAAATGCCACAGTGAGAACAGCGGTTAAAAGACGGATAGACTCTAGAGCGATAGAAAAGAATGTGGACAGTCCAAGACGTTTTTAGGTTACAAAATGTGTTCACCAGAAAATGAATCTGCACTGCTTAAAAGGCAAAAGCCAGTTATGATGACCACCTATGTTCAATTTTAACTGGCTATCCAAACTTCACACAACAATAATTGCCCCTGGGTCCACCCACTTCTTGGTCAGTCTAGTTGAAATAACTACACTAAGTTAGTGAAATGCGCTCATTTGCATACCAACTTCGTTTTCACGGGAGACACAACTGAATCTCTCGTTTGTGATGTTCTTCGACACTACGCTAAATTATAGGCGGTGAGACAGGATAAATTTCATTTGATGTTAGTAACTGCGATGTTCAGGACAGCTAACCAAATACCATGTATGCTTATCTTTAGGTCGGAACAGTGGTCACTAAATTTTTTCAGGCCATATTTGTACGAAATTTCAAACTATGTAGCATAGACAAAAGGGTTACACAAGTCTTCTCTTAATAACGAATTCCTTGTTTTGTCTACTTTGACGTTCAAAAGAGAGGATAGACTTAAGTTTCCAGCGTCTTCATCCCCATGGGTTTTGCTCCCCTTCAGGTGGCACGCGCAGGCTGGATAGTATCAAGAAGTGAGAAGTTTCCATGCCGGGCAGCTAAAAGGACTTTGTTTCGCGACTTATTTCGTACAACAAAATTTTATACCGCCACAGATGGATTGCGATATAAATAATCAGAGACGTTCTACAGTTTGAAATTTCTCTTACTCTGCAAGAAATCAAGCTTTTCTCTATCAGTAGAGGTTACCCCCGTAGAACATAGCATATTCCCCTCGACTGGGGAATTTACACGCACTAGAGGGACTTCAATTCACGTCAGGTTCCATCAGACCCTCCCAGTCAGGTATCACCACAAACGCTTTGAAACCTGGTTGGAAATTTTTACTTGATTGTAAGTGGCTGCGAAATTTGTGTGATTCACATCACCCTTGTTCCAGCAGTCCTCCTGTCTTGATACACTCGTTCCGCTAAAACGTGGACGTATTCAGCTGTTCAGGCATGCTAATTCATGTAAGTCCAGCATGTGCTAGTGAAGTTGTGGTAACGCGCTCGCTTGGCACGTCAAGTGCCCGGAGTTCAAACACCGGCGTGGCTAACCGTATTCACTGTCGATGAGCTCTTATCAGAGTGAAGCTCATTTCCAGTGCTTCCTCCTTTCGGTACAAACTCATCAGTATAATTGCATCGGAACAGGATAAGGACTGTTCAGTTGAGGGTGATGTGAATATGAAATCTGTAAGTCCATCAACCACCTACAACTTGCCAAAAACAGTCGGTTGATTTTCCTCCTATTGGTTTCGTTCCTATTAACAATGGGCTATATATCTACATAGCGCACACAGTTACGACTACTGCAGACTTTTTGAGTCTACTTAGGCTCCTCGGAAAAAATTACCTTGAATTTCCTTAGCATGACATTCATGATAGTTGTGGCTACAGCACTGAATACTACCTACTACTACCAAGCTGACTGATTCTGATTCAACTTTGATTAAAGCTAATCAGGTCGTTGATCGCTAGCCTTCCCCTCTACATAGAGTGCAAAATAAAATTCACTCTAGAATTTTTCTCATGAAACCAAGTTCCACAAAGCAATTTTGACTGACCGACCTAGTCATGCACTATGCACTCAGGAAGAACCAGTCGCTGCGTTGAGATTGATAAGTTCTACTCATCAACCGATCACATTACTCTTGGATGCACATAAACGATCCTATTGGCTTTTGATGAAACGTAAAGTTGCTTGGAACTTTTTGACAGCCCACGACAAATTGCACCCTTTTCTAGGTTCATGAGTTAGGTGCAGTCTTTGAATTCCCGTCAACCTTATGTTCCACTTGAACCCAACTTAGAAGCAGTTCACCGAATACACGCATTCACAAACCAATCTGGTTTTAACTGAAAACCCAACTGATTCCAAGCTGAGCCTCTTAGTTGTCACATTCTCCAACTAATTGTGCTGCACAAAGACTGCCTCCTGTTTCACTTGATACGATGTTCAAGATGTCGCAGTGTATTTTCTTCAAGGAGCATGCTACTCCTGGTGTTGCTGAAAACACTCAAGGAATGTCAGTAATGAAGACCCCAGCTGAAATCCAGTTGAGTTTCTCCATGAAACCAAATAAATTTGCAAATGAGTGTGTCTAATGTATCCCATTAGTTGTTTTATTTTGATCCATTTTCATCAGCGTGAAAGGAGCCCCGGAGTATGGTCTTGTATCCTGAATTTTTTAGCGAGTACGTAGACTTGGAGTTGGATGTGAACAGCCAAAAACGAACTGTTATTTGAAGACATGAATCACTTAGTCACAAAGCCAAACAGTTTTGTTTCATGTTTCGTAAACACTGAAAAACACTGTCATAGGTCAGGCAACTATGTGCACTCCGGCAAATTCCATATATTTTACCCACTCAGCAGGCTTCAGAAACGGTTCTAGAGTGAACAAAACAACTCGATGATATGCAACAGAAGTACAGCTTACCGCTCTCTGGAATAAATTTATCCGCTTTGAGAGTTTCTGCCTTCAGCTCCACAAATATTCGATCAGCCTCCGACTGCAGTCTAATAAGATCCTCGGGGCTGCGAGCACCCGCAGCGCAGTCCTTTCCGTATTTTCCTTTCATGATACGCTTCTTCCAGGACCTTTCCAAAGTGGAAGCCAGCGTATCTTGATGTCGGAATGGGTCACACTGGGTTTGTTTCACCGAACAAACGAAGTGGTTATTGTTGTTTCCTTGAGTTTTAAGGCAGTTTTCACTTTTTTCTATAGGAAGTTGAGCTTCATTTGTTGGCTTATTCCCCTGATTCTTTAGAAAGCGGTTGAAGGTATTGGAGACGGGGATATGGAGTAACGGTCACAGTAAAACGGAAGTCATTTAAAATGTGACACGCCGCGGGAGTCTTGCGGAGGCTACTAATAATATGAGGAAACAATGTTAATATCAACCGCAATGATACATTTTCGCAGGTTTATTTGAACTGCAAGCATCTCAGATAAGAGAATATCTATCTGCGGAATGTCCAGAAGAAGAGAAAAAACAGTCGGTGGTTGTCCAAGAGTTTTCGACAACCTCAAGAATAATATTCTGTTACGGAAGTCTACCGTGGTATTCCGAATACTTTACCAACCGAAACTTGAGGCGGCCTTTGTGCAATACATTCAGTTGAGAAACATCATGAACGAGAGACTTAGTTGATTCCTCCTTTAACATACTTTGCAGAAGAGTTTATTTCGCCAACAGAATATCTCTCCTAGTGCCCTCAAGGACCTCAAATATTATTTGTATAACTATTCTTTAAGATAGATATTAGACGAACGCATGTTCCGATTTGTTTAGGTTCTGGCCGGGACAGATGTTCTAAACAGTAATCTAGTAAATGCAAGCAAACCTAGGGGACAGGGTGATGTATGTTAGGCATATCGAAAACCATATCGCACATAGTTGATTGTGTAGGTGATATCAGAGATATAGCTCAGAGTATTTGTACTGAATGGGAGACGAGCAGCACTGGATCACTTAAAAGGGAAAGATTTTGCAAGCCGTTTCCTGAAACAGGACTATGGACAAGAAGGCGGATGGTATCAACCTAGCAATGGAGAGGATACTTAGACCAACCGGTTTGGACAGGTTATCCAGTTCGTGCTAAGTGATCAGAAGTGTTGTATCACGATTAACTACACGTCCGGTGTCAACTATTTTGGCTGGAACAGAGTTCTGGATGTAGCAGTTACCTTCCAGCAGGATAAGGTGGGTAGGGCATTGTCTGCTGATACGTTTAAACAGTTGTTAGACTGGAATACTTATGCAAGTGACACCTCATGAACGTCTGAAATGGCAGGCAACGTTGGTAAGGTCAGAAAGGCAGCCTGTGCTTATTTTCCAGGAGAAATAAAGGTGGATTTAAGAAAAGGCACGGCGATCCCCCAGGATTAAGTGTTAAGTTTCACGTCTGCAGAGTGATTCCCAGTTTACCTTTTACCTATCATGTCTCCTTTGGAAGGAAGCATTACAAAGGACAGCTTCAGTTTGGTCCACTCAGTCATTTTTCGGCTCCATTCTGTAAGGTTCGTGCAACAAATTGGTTGCAGTGGCAGTTTATACGAACCCATATTGCCACCTTTTAAAATTAGGCGTCGAAGTGGTTTTCACTTCTGTTGAAGAGGAAAAAAGCTGTGGAAGATCATATTCAGTAAGTGATTCTTGGGACAGTGTTATTGAGGCTCCTGGATCAATGGAATTTCAAGAGAGGAGGGACGATCGTCTACCCATTTTCCTTATTGAGGTCTAAAACAGTGTAAATAATATAAGAACAATCGTTCATCTGTGATACCTTTTCGGTGCATAGCTGCCATGCCACCCCAAGGAAGCACGAGGGTTGAGCTACTGCCAGATTGTCCAACCCTATACAGGAGCAGTCGAGATACCAGGGTTGGATTAGAACCATGAATCTTCCGGTCAGTAAATTTCCACATGAGCTACTTCGAGCTCAATGTAAGCAGTGGAACGACCAGCTTGGGATTCTCACTGTGCCACATGATGCAGAGGATTTGTCTCAAAAGACCAGATAAAGTTGCCCTCTTTGGCTGATCTATAACTTTAATCCGGTCAAAGTAGTTGACACTAGATACCTGGCACTTAATCGCAATTTTTTACCATAAACCACATAGACTGTTCAGACCGGTTTGACTGTGCAACTCCGGGATTTTCGAGGCTATTTTCATCCACCGTTTCCTGCTTAAAATGGGTGCCCGAAAGTGCTGTTCGTCTCCCTTTCCATGCAGTCACAGGCCAGAGCAAATCTCCGACATCACCCGTTAAGTTAATTGTGTGTGATGTAGCACCTGACCTTCCCAATACGCACCCACCAATTCCCCCGAATTTACTTGTATACAAATGGTTCCATTTTATTATGCTTAAACCCACATATGGTCTACTGCAGAAAAGTTAGTGAAAACATAGGGTTCGATAAACGGTCTTTCGCGAATTAACCTGATGTCAACAGGAGACTCAAATTAATTCCAGCTGAATCCCTCGTTTACGACGTTCTTTCACCGAATGTGCTGCACATCGGCAGCCGTATGTCTAATATAGAAGGCAATTCTTAATATCGGAGGGTGTTTGATTACTACTCAGTAGGTCGATGAAGACTATGGACAGCCCACCAAAAACCTCCCTTTTGCAGGGACCCATCTGGTAGGCTTGCGCCCGGATCTCAGTCAACCTGATTCCAACTTGTACGGTTGTTGCGATATGCCTGCATATGCAACGTAAATTTCCGCTGAAGGTTACTCAGCTGAATCTGTAGCAATCCCTTCAACCACATGCTTGACTATGCAGCTCACAGTCGCTCACTAGATCACGAGACTCGTCTTTTGCCTACACTCACAAATCACGCCACACAGGCGTGACTCATCTGACCTTGATCGTCTGTACCGTTTGGTAGGGGTAGAAACAAGTCATGTGCGGACACACCCACACACACACGCCAACGTACCTACATATAGGAAAACCGAACAAAGTCCACATAAAATTCGACAGTACCACGCACGTCGCCCGACTCGGTGTCTAGCGGCTCAGGACTTACGGCGCGTCATTCACGGATAATCAGGAAATGCGTGTGGCTGCTACAACGGCGAAGAAAACACGAAACCTGCATCCGGACCAACAACAGGACTTATCCACTCGTACCTGCAATACGATAAGTCCCTCTTTCCCTATATGCATATTGTAATCATTTCACCTAACAAACCGTTTTAGTTAGTGCTCATTGTTTTCTGTTCATTCAACCTATTTTTTGGGTTATAGTAGAGCATTAACAATCTACAATGGTGAGCAAGTAGGAGTAGCCGTTGCATGGGGGTAGAGGACCAACTATATCCAAGTGTACGTGATCGAATCTCCTGTCAAGAGCAGCGAAAGTTCCTATGGGTGATCGTGTATGCCGAATGACCTTAGAACGTTAACATGCTAGACAGGTCCTAGACCATTCGCATGTGCCTTTGTTAATTTCCAGTCACACGAAAAGCTGGGAGATGATTTTAAGCGTTGAACATATACCTGGATGTGAAACATTATGTAATGACTCGAAAACTTGTCGTCGCATGGATGGGACCAGAGTTCTTGGATAAACTGTCCCAGTACCATAATCTATAGTTCCTGGCACGGTTTGCAGCGACATCGGATGTATATTCAGGGATGACTTAGAACTTAGGGATGTCGAAGATGATTCCTTTTTTTGAAGTCCTGCCATGCGATTGAGATCAATGCCGGGCGTACGATGTACCGAATCTACGGTATCAGCAACTATGTTATCATGTCCTGAGACGCGTCGAATGTCGTTGGTGAACTGCGAAATGTAATCTAGATGACGCACTTCGCGTGGTGAATATCTATCTGGTTTCGCTCCGAGTGCGAAGGTTAGGGGCTTATGGTCGGTATACACACAAAATTCTCGGCCTTCTAGTACATAGCGAAAGTGACGGATGGATAGGTAAATCGCCAGTAGTTCGCGGCCAAATGTACTAGAGTGCACTTCAGTAGGGGACAGTTTTCGTGAAAAGAATTCGTGGCTGGATGTTGTTGTTAGCTGTTTGCTGCACGACCGCCCCTATAGCTGTGTTGTAAGCATCTACGCTAAGTGACAATTGAGCATTTGGCTGATATTGGATCAATGTCAAAACCTTAGCGAATGCGGATTTGCACTCTTGAAGTGATTCTAATGCCGAACCATTCAAACAACATGTTTTAGGACTGCCAGCTAACAAGTCCGTCAGGGGTGCTAACATGGATGCAGCATGGGGAGTAAAGCGGCAATAGAAATTTGCCATTCCGAGGAAGCGTTTGAGTTGCTTTAATGAAGTGGGCGGGGGAAATCTTGAATCGCCTGTAGTTTGTCAGCAATCGGTGTTATGCCATTTTTGTAAACAGTATGGCCAAGAAACGTTAACGCAGGTAAACCAAACGCACATTTTCGCAGGTTAACAACTACTCCATACTTAGATAAACGGGAAAATACAGTAGTTAAATGGTTCATATGTTGTTCTGCATCAGCACTGGCAACTAATGTCATCGAGATATGCGAACACAAAGGATAAACCAGAGAAACACTGATCGATGAACCTTTGGAAGGTTTGTGCAGCGTTACGTAAACTAAATGTCATTCGTACGAATTCAAATAAACCAAATAGAGTAGTGATAGCTGTTTTGTGTATATCGTCTGTGTGAATCGGTATATGATGGTACGCAAGAAGAATATCGATATGAGAAAAAAACAGTGCACATTTGCAAGTTGATAGAGAAATCATGAAGGTGAGCAATGGGGTACTGGTCTGGAATAATGATGTTATTTAGTGCGCGGTAGTCACCACAGGGTCTCCAGTCAGTGGTTGTTCTCTGTGGTACCATATGGAGTGGTGATGCCAAAGTGCTACTGGAAGGAGAAATGATTCCAAGTTGTAGCATATGTTGGAACTCATCCTTAGCAATCTTTAGTCATTCCGGCTGAAGTCGTGGACGTGCGTAAACAGGAGTTCCACGAGTGTTAGTGTGATTAACCACAGAGTGTTTCGGTTCTGCCTGATGAAAATTTGGCCTTACGAGCTCCGGAAATTTGCGGAGTAAGTCGTGGTAACGAGAACCTTGTGGTGATAGTGTTATTCGGCAAGTGTTCGGCGTAAGTGTTGGCTTTCCTCTGACTGATAATTGAGTGGTGGCGTCAAGTAGACTTTGACGTTTTAAGTCTACTGGTAAATTATGAGTCAGAAAATCTGCCCCCAGAATTGGTTGATGTACGTACGCAATGATAAAAAAAACCATCTGAATTCTCTACGTAGGCCGAGGTTTAGGTCTAGCGCTCGTTGTCCGTATGTTTTAATGCACGTGCAATTAGCCGCCCGCAATGTAAGCCGGGAGGGTGCCAGTTTGGAGTTCGCAGTGGTTACAGGTATAACACTAATATCAGCGATCGTGTTGACCAGAAAACGGAGACCGGAGTTCCTATCTAAGAGAAGGAGACGGCGAGTGTAGCAATCTAGGCCTGGGACACTACTCGCCTCTACTGTCCGGCCTGTTCGTTTCCCGATTGAAATTTAACGGCGGATGGTGACACCCGAAATAAACAAGGTGCTGTGCAAATCGAGCAAATCGACCGAACTGGGTATGGTATCAGCAATACCATGAAGAACGAGATACGGAAATAGAACGATGGCGTCTCTGCTGATGCGGAGATGTAAACAGACGACGTGGGATACGGTCGAAACTAATAGCCGCTATTTGCTTAGCCAGATCGTCGATACGGGCGTGAAGTGGTGGAATAGCGGTAGACGTGTCGAGAGAATTAAGGCTAGGTGAGCAAGGTCGAATTTCTAAGATTCTGTTCGCAATGTTGGTGAGTTGCATCAATGGGACTTTGTCGGTATCTGGCGCAAAGATGGATTGCACGTGTGTTAGTAAACGTTTAAGAAACAGTTGCTTGAATAAGGCGTCGTCAATTTTTCGGTCACCCAATATACTATAGAGGCGTCGCGAAATCATGGCATCCACTGTCTCGCCGCCAATTAATTGTTCGAGGCGCTTATGCTCGGATAATGATGTCCGCGTAATAATTGCGTTTCGAAGCTGTGTATAAGGTCTGGTATCCCCTGGGTTTAACAAAACGTCGCGCAAATCGGCCGCTAATTCAGGTGGGGGCACTACTAGTACATGATAATACATGGTATGGGTGATACCGCGAAGAGTGAATTGTGCTTGGGCATGGATGAACCAGATACATGGGTCGTGATGCCAAAACGGTGGGAGATGAACAGATGCAGCATTGATGTTGGGTTGAGGTAATAGTGTGTTTGATGACTGAGCTGGAGGTGTGTCAGACATGAGTAGACATATGGATATATGCAATTCCGAACGAAAAAAATGTTAGGGTTTAGTGAGTTCAAAAAAGCCGGGCTCACCAGTTTAATGCTCTACTATAACCCAAAAAATAGGTTGAATGAACAGAAAACAATGAGCACTAACTAAAACGGTTTGTTAGGTGAAATGATTACAATATGCATATAGGGAAAGAGGGACTTATCGTATTGCAGGTACGAGTGGATAAGTCCTGTTGTTGGTCCGGATGCAGGTTTCGTGTTTTCTTCGCCGTTGTAGCAGCCACACGCATTTCCTGATTATCCGTGAATGACGCGCCGTAAGTCCTGAGCCGCTAGACACCGAGTCGGGCGACGTGCGTGGTACTGTCGAATTTTATGTGGACTTTGTTCGGTTTTCCTATATGTAGGTACGTTGGCGTGTGTGTGTGGGTGTGTCCGCACATGACTTGTTTCTACCCGTACCAAACGGTACAGACGATCAAGGTCAGATGAGTCACGCCTGTGTGGCGTGATTTGTGAGTGTAGGCAAAAGACGAGTCTCGTGATCTAGTGAGCGACTGTGAGCTGCATAGTCAAGTATGTGGGTGAAGGGATATCTACAAATCTCACCAGTGTCCCTCCGTCCAAAATTCTGGTCGACTTTACGAGGAGTATTGAAAACATTTGTTCTCGGAACAGCCCTGTCTTAAATTGTGTATGATGACAGGCACAATATAACTATGGTAACACCCTGAATAGGTGTCATTCTCTGAGCACTGGCTTCACAAAACAAACCTTTCATGCAATAACTCGAATAAGTCATGAAATTCGACGGTTTTATATGTGTGATACAAAGAGTACTTCTTCTGTACACTTGTTTCGGTTCCTTCCTAGTTAGCACCATTCCCTGGAAGTGAGAACAGTTTGGTTCGACCATGAGTGTTGCCGGCAGTAATGGACAGGACTGAAATCTATTGTTTAGTTTTACCGGTGTTTTACAGTGCACACGTTCTTGGAGAGGTTAAATCACCTTTCAGACATTCTGCCGAACTGCATAATATGATTCTCAATTGGTGTGATTTGCATCTAAGTCCTAAGTTCTTAGAGGCCACTGAAGAAACTACTGAAATTTTTTTAACGCAGCTGATAGTATTACAACTGTGTTTAATCATACTTCACACAGAGCGTGCAAAAGTGATAGCCGGTGCCCGAGGAATGTCTGCCAGTTTACTGGAATGAAAAACTTGACTTGGCTGAGGGACGATCGTTATCGAAAAGCAACTGTTTACTATCAATATTTTTCGGCTTCATTTTAATGTTATCCACATTCAAAAAGAATTGGTTTTGTGGATGAATTTGAAAACGTAAGGCACTTTACCTGAAGTCACCTCATTTCACCTTTAGTGCGGTTTGAAATGTGCAGTATGTAAGCAGATCTGGTGGAGAATCGGACAAGTGATAGTTGGTAAAGATGCTTATATCATCAATCAAAACCGACACGCGGCAATGAATTCGGGAAAACCGGATAAACCTATATTAATAATGCGGAATATAGGTAGACCGGGTTGGTTTGTTTGTTCGCCAACTTGTGTCTTGTCTGCTCCAACTGCCAAGCTCGGCGAATAGACCAACAACCAAAGCTTGGCTAAAGCATGAGTCAAAGCTCAAGCAACCTGCACTAGAAAAACTGAAGTAGACGGGCCATGTGAAACACAGTGAAATATTTCAAAATGTTCGTCGTTGTGGGATTATTTCAGTGTATCCAAAATGGGGCGGGAGTGTGCGATGGCAGGTTTTCAATGAGAATTAGATAGAGAGGAGCTGCAAGGGTAATCGAAAACTTTCAATCCAGCTTTCATGCCCTAAGTAAGGTCAGTCTATGGTGAGAAGTCAAGAAGCCCTGTGCAGCTGTTTCACGGTCGCTGGGAATAATCAGCAATGTGCACCTTACGAACTTCCAAAGAGATTCGAACTTGCAACCTCCTGGCTAGTAGTGGAAGACTAAGCCTTTTGGACACGAGCGGTTGATTAGCAGGATAGCGCCGCTCATCCGCCACTCATGTGGTCAAGAGGTTACTAGCTCCTCGAATAACGACTTACCAAATAGAAGGCTTACCCGACTTGTGAATTATTCTTCTCTCCGAACTGCTTAGAAACTCACGTCCACATCACTTTCGTTCGAACATTCCTTCTGTCCTGGCACAAAGCGGAGAAGCACTGGACTCCAGTTTTTCTCTTGTTAGAGCACATCAGCTGTGCATATACTTGGTCGTGTAAGGGTCTGAACTCTGGTCATTTGACATGCGAGGCGAGTGTGTTCTCACTACTCCACTAGCGCGTGCTAAATGATTGATTCGCCAGATGCCTCAAACGATGGCCCAGTGACCGTTGCGTTGATCGATTGACCTGCCTGTCAGAACTTTCTAGTCAGGTAGAGCCATGAACACTTTGAATCATTGTAGGAAATCTTTGCTTGGATTTAGGTGGCCGCGGTGTTTGTAGAAGTCAAATTCACATAACTTAGAAACTGTTTATAATAGGGGGAGATCTGAAAGTGTTCAGGTAAAGTTTCGCCCCTTAGGTGAAATCATTTTGCACTTAAACAAAGTGAAACGGATTGAATAGGCTGAATTAAGGAAACCGATAATTGTGATAATCTACTAACTTACCAGAGAAGTGTCGGGAAGCGTCCAGACACGAAAAGTACGTATGAAGAGAACTACTCGTCCCTAAAGTCACCATCGGTACCGCACGTTCCGTATAGCATGTGCGTTGGCGTAGCTTACCAAACACGGCTTAGGAGCATGCGACCAGCGGAGTGGGTGTGAAATTGTTCACGGCAGGAACGTCGCCATTGGCTGGACAGTCAACGACTGGACAAGCAAACGACCATAATTAACCCTTAAGCCATCCTATATATTTACGCATTTATATATATATATATATATATATATATATATATATATATATTTCCGTATGTTTGTCCTGACAATTCAGCCGTGTTGCGGGTTCTCGGTCTTCTTACCGCGTAGTCTGGAAGGCTCAGTTCCGGCGTAACCAATGGATGTCCACCCAGGATA
Source organism: Opisthorchis felineus (assembly GCA_004794785.1). NCBI lineage: Eukaryota > Metazoa > Platyhelminthes > Trematoda > Opisthorchiida > Opisthorchiidae > Opisthorchis > Opisthorchis felineus. The sequence goes on along the minus strand of SJOL01006343.1, from coordinate 416,477 downwards.
CAACAGGAAGCAAGGGATTTCTGACTGGCTCCTATTCGGACTGAGCCGGCAGATGTCCAGGGCCACTGCAGCATGCATCACCTGACACTTTACACAAGCAGACAATGCTGATGACTACAGTTTCCCTGTATTCTGTCTGCCACGGCAAAACACATATAGTGTCACAAATAAAGAGGAATTCATCACATTGCACAACATTTGATATTTAGTGCTTGTCGGTAACGTCACTTTTTCACTTCAGAAGAACCCACGGTCCTGGTTTCGCCGGATACCTAAAGCTAATAACTCTGTAGAACAAAACATTGCAGGATAACTTGTACCTTTGGGTTTGAATTTAGATGAGTACGCTTTACGTGAGCTCTCATCATCACAACGTGAAAAACCAGGCAATTTGACCGAGAAGATGTTAGTACGAATGATGATTCAAGCTTTTAAGGACTCAGCTAAAGCACCCATTCTCAATGAATAAAGTGGAAAGACGTTCTATCCACATGTTTCCCTCACCCGTTTCAAGCGGACAACGCCACGTTACTGTGCTGTTATTGGTCAGACTAGGCAAAGCGCCTGCTGTTCGTTTAGTCAGAAGTGATAGCAATGAAGGAAACTCACCGGAGCATTTGACGGGATTTCTTTTCCAACTGAGGTATCCAAAGAACTTAGTGAGTTAGCTTTTGCACCATTCAAACTGGTTCGGTACATCGAGTTGTCCTCAGGGTCGTCCATTCGCCGAAGGTACGAATCGGCTGTCCCCAGGACCCTGGTTGCGGAATTGTGTGATGGCTCCACGGAGACGTCGTTTAAACTGTTGCTCACATTCGGTTTTGCTTGTGGCTTCTGATGAACGAGATGATGACGTCGGGGTCGATCATTATGAGACACGTCAAACACATAGCTTTCTGGCTGATTGGATGTTTTACTCTCCTCCGTGCCAGCGTTAAACCGATGCACCAGAACACACAGCTGATGCAAATGCCTCCGTAACTGATCTAGGTTCAAGTTACTACTCAGTGGTTTGCCACTAATCCTAACCAAAAAGACCAGAAATGAACCAATGCTTTGGTATTAATGTGTAATTGTCAAACGAAAAATGTAAATCTAATTTAACAGGCAAATTGTCGCGACCATTTCGAGTTGGGCTTAAACCTTTAAAGGAGGTCAAGCTCCCTCTCTGGATAGAATATGCCTAGTAAGAGGCTCAGTGAAACCAACACACAAATTTAACGCTAGACAAACTGAACACTTCCATCTATTATTGTACTATTGCACGCTACTGGAGAACGTCGAAAAGAGCAACGCAGGTTTTTTGGTTTGTAGCATCGCGTCCGCAATCAGCCTGGGTAGTTCTGTTTTATTAGACCGTGCTTCTTTGTTGGGAGCAAAGTTTTAAATGATGATTTCCCTACCTCCTCAGAGAAACGGAGACGCTAATGAAGGAAAAATAGCGACTCGTCGATCCGTGTCCCATGATGAAACTGGAGCCGGTTTGGAGTAATCACTTCAGGTACTCTACAACTCCGTATATTTTTGTGTGGGGTGAGATGGCTCGGTGTTCAGAGCGCAAATTTATTGACCGGAAGGTCATTGTTTCGAACCCGACCTCTACATGTCGATTTTCTCTGTCTAGGATTGGGCAACTGGCAGTATCCGAGCCCTCGTTCTCCCTTAGGGTGGCTATGCACCGAAAGGGTGTTACAGCTGAACGATTATTTATTGTTATATTTTTGTGTTCAAAGGATACTGTTGGGCGTTAGCAAGGCCATCACGTGAGGTGTTGCTGACGAACAATGGAAAACAGTCTTGATGGTGGTTTGAAACAGACAAGAAGCCGTGAACGAAGAATAGTTGGATTCATTAAGTTTCGACACCTCTAAATGTGTCGGGCCAGCAATGCACAATTTTACTGTTCAGCATTAGCAGCACCAAATGCATCCCGGAATATTGTCTTGAACTAGATGACAGTGAATATGACGGTTTTCCATCCTAATCAGTTTTGACACCTTTTGGTCTCCCAGTTCACCACAGGCTTATGCCCCTTTTGATAGTATTCCATTTGTAACACCTTGAGTGACTATTTCTTCGCAGTGTATTTGTTTGCAGTTGTGACGGCGTACTTTGCTAACCACAAATCCAAGTGTAATGCATAGTTAGAAATGGCGTTCTCACGTCGATCAAAATGAAGCGTTACATTTTGCCATTATATTTTTCAACAAAATTTCCTTTGGGCTAGAATATTTCCGTGTTTTCCTACTGTGTTTGCTTTATTTAAAATGTCCGTAGAACGTGAGTATTCCCCGAGCTAATAAGACTTGTGTATGTTGCTGAAGTGGTCGGCTCATATATTTGGTGTTCTCTGTAAGTAGCCACCTTTTGACGGACCTGTTAAGGCCCGATCACATGATGTGTTTGACGGGTACTGACTCTAAATCTTTCCTGTGCGTTTACAGGCCAATCCAACCCGGGTTTTTGAACTTTTGTCTGGAAGGTCGCGGGTGTGGACAACAAACGGAATGTCTCGCATGTACAATACTGGTAATTTCTAGGGAGGAAGAGTTAGTTATATGGTTGACCTCACTTTAAGATAAGTATCCGACCAGGGAATTTCAGAGTACCCACATTATTGGAGTATAAGAATATGGCAAATCTCCGCTTACGAAACAAATTCGATAGGTGTTACTCTTCATCACAAAACGTGTGACTGACTTGAGCTCGGGGGACATACCCGACGGAACAGCCCCTTAATACGATGATATCGGTGCAACGGCTATGTAATGCTGGTGCATCGTGTATATGTAGTTTCAAAATCCACTTCCATAGTTAACGATGTATCAACTTCGAAGTGATTTGTTTATTCTATTGATTTTTTGTCTATGTCAGAGGTCCAGATAACGCACAAAGAAGTCCAGAAATCCGAATGAACAGAACGAGTTTCTTTGAGTTTAAGCAAGTGTCTGTCCCACGGAATTCAGCCTGTTTGGGTTGGCAGTTGTTCTGTGCCGGCTGGGATACCTGTATATCTTTTGGAGGAAAAAAAATACATCCTCACTACCGGACTTCATCTTAGCTTGGCTTTGGGACAGTCTGTGCACCGCTCATCCGGTTGTATAGACCATTAAAGATGCGTTCATTTAAATCCAGTCGAATCTTTGGTTCATACCGCCTCAAAGTGTAAACAATTTGCTATTCATGTAAGACGCAGTATTGGTCGCAAATCGGGGACCAGGCCAACCTGATTAGCTGAAACAGGCTATGAACAGCATGCAGACTGGCGCACATCTAGTCGTCTACAAATGCATTAAACGGGTGTCAGCAGACTGCTCTGGAACTAAAGTTGCGACCTAGCTGAGTAATCCAGATTTAGCTATGGACCGGTCCATCAGCACGGCGAATCCGTTGTACCCTCCAAAAGTATGCTTTAAGTCTCTGCTGAATCGATGAGACGTCCACCAATAGGATGAACTTGTCTTTCAGTGTCATTAATGCCTTCATTTCCTAAGCAATTCAGTGATTCATTTTAAAAGAGAGGTTACTCTGCAAGTTAAGTCAGTATTCCTCACATTCAAACTGGATACAATATCACCCGATTTAATCACGTTTATTCGGAGTTGGTGCGACTGAGGATTTCTGAATGTGAAGTGCCAAACAACCAGCAGTCTCTTTGCCTTTCATAGGTGTGTGGATTTCCAAAATTCCAACTAAGATTTTGTGCCACAGGTGAAGTCAGTCTCTACTGAAAGGTCAAAAAGCACCATGCATCTGTTTTACCCTCCTTCAGGATCATCCAGAATAATCAAGATATTTGAAATGAGTGTATAGCCACAATATGCTGATTTACAGAGATAAGGAACCTGGAGTTTTTGACTTGCATGTTGGGGCGCGACTGTCTAACGTTGATCAGTATGACTGGGTTACTTGCTTGTAGTCGTGCAAGGAACCGTGTGCGCTGGTGTCTTGCTGGCTCGTTACATGTTCCTTAGAATTCACTGTGCTACTATCTGTGAAAGATACTTAGCTCTCCCGCTCACACAGGCATCCTACCTAGTGGAGGACCTAGTAGAGGACATATTGGGGAGATAGTTAGGAGCAATTTGAAAAACTTGCCTGTAGTACAACCGTACCGTTGGTGAAATGCGATCCGAAGCTTACTGAAATGGTCGTCAGACCAAATGTCATTTTACAGTACTTGAAAAGTTTAGTGTCCCATCCGCAGGTCGTGCAGTGTAAACACCTGACGTGACGAAAAAGTGTACAACAAGTTGGGCTGAAGCCATCACGTAGATTGCAAGGTTGGAGTACCTCCAGGAACGGGACTTTTCCAAAGCGGATCGGTTTGCTTTCATCTCGTCGTCTTTAGCATAAATGTTGTGTAATTCTCAGGAGCCGCCCTAGGCGAAATCTCGCAGGGTCCGTCATTTGGTGCACGCAGTCAGCTGAAACCGTCATGCCCATCAGCCTACAATACCACGATACTTAATGTTGGTCGTGGCAATTATGCACTCTTCCAGAGAATAAAGACAAGAACCGGACTGAAGGCGATTGCTACTCACTCTGTAAGAACGTTAGTTTACAGTCCCTTGCATTAACAACAACTCAGAAATGAAAGGGCTCTCTAGAACAAATTACTTTCATTCCGCACCCATCCATCAACCTTTCGTTGTGTGCAAACACGCAAACAGTGCGGTGCCATTCATCTTGTCTGCTAACTGCTGGCAAGTAGCTAAAGAGTTTCACCATTTTCTTGAGCAGAGTTGTCAAACGGAAATTCAACATGAAACCGGTTTTCATTTCATCATACGAAGTAAAACTGGAATAATAAATCAGGTTATCAGCGCCTTGATGTGATTATTGCAGTCTGATTTGACCTAGGTGACTGTCAAGATTGCCCTATTGTCAACAAAACCACCAGTCGGTTGCGTCTATTTCAACTGAAGCAGTGGTTTGGACGAGTATCACACATTTATTCATGAGCATCAAAGTGTATCTTCAACAGACGACGGTTCCCTGATATGAAGCGATCCATCAGGATGAAAATCGGTATTGACCAATTAGGTTGCAAATTAATTTGACAATAACGAGTTACCCAAATGAATTTCGGATGAACCTCTTAATGTTGTTAAGATATATTTGGATGTGTTGAAAGTGGTGCCAACTGAAATATGGGCTTTCGTACAGGATATTCAAAAGAGATACCGGGTTGTGTTACACGTTACCTTCAAAGCAATTTGCAACTGAGTTTAGTTCACCATTTGCATACAATTCAAGTGTTCAAGTGGAAAATATGGGTCTTGGAAACTCGAGAACAGCACATGTCTGATGAGTAGTAAGAAAGATGAGACCGGTAGTGTGTGGTATAAGAGTTTTCGGTATCCTTTTAAACAGTGTGTTGTATCAATTATATCAATGGTCTTTGTTATGAGTACGGAGTAGACTAGTACCAGCCTCTCAGCAACTGAAACTTATTCGTTCTACACTACGGCCCCGAAGCGACTCCACGAAGCTGCACTTTTATGCTCCAGTGTTCTGAAATTTACAAATCCCTCGCCTAAATAATGATAGTCCCTCCAGATCTCTAGAGACAGTGTAGTTAAAATGAGATGGAGCTTCAAGAAGCTGACTTGAGGAATAGAAAGCAAACGATCATTTTGGGCGGTTGAACACTGGGGATTTCTTGTGAAGTTTTAAATTTTTGTTGTAGTGCCCCTCTGAAGAACAGCCTACCTCGATTCGGACTAATACAAATTTTCAACGGCAAGATGTGCAATGTCATATCACACACGTCACTTGACGTAACAAATCGGAGGAAGGTCTTGCCAGCGTCATGTAGACTCGATTTAGCTATCAGGAATGTCGCAAGAGATGTGTTTGTTTACATTCAGTGATCGTTCTCAGTGTAAAACGCCCGAGTCATTTCGCCACTTAGAGAACACTGCGATGTAGTGTTGGCTCCCTCTGAGAAGAGCATCACAAAAGTGATCATAGTATGAGAGCAATCAGATGAAAAGTTACACGATCCTCGTCTGGGCTTGCCGACAAAACAACTGTAAAATATCAACCAACTTACGGATTCGACTGTAGTGTACCGAGGATAGGTTGGACATATCTGACAAGTTCATTCAATTGTTCCATAACTTCCGCGTTCATTGGCATCCTTTGCGAAACCCGATCGCCGGCGTCTAGAGTTTGCTGCAAAATAAAAAGATGTAGAAAACACCGAGCAAATGCTCGAGTAGATTACCCGATTTGATGGAATGACAAGCAACCTCAGTTGTGAAAGTAAACGTGTCCGTTTGACGTTTTAATTTGATTCTGAATAGCATGATTCAACTGCTGACGTAACTCACGATGTGCGAGTGTCCTGTCTCCCTTCGATGTCGTTACTTCTAGCTGTTTTTTCAAGGAAACCTCAAGCGCCGCCGCCGCATCAAAACGACGTTCGAGTTGGGTTTGTTCATTCATGTTTACTTATGCTCATTAAAAAAGTACGCTCGAGAATTTGAGTTTCTCAAATTCTCTGCAAATGAAGTTTTTGTTGTTTCCGATGGCTCGTAGCAGTTATGATCGCACCTCACAGTAAATAATTTCTCATTCCAAGGTTACCTTGCCTTCATAAAAGTCCCTAGAGTTTACTTTTACCACTGTTTTGCTTATTTTTAAGGTATCTAGTTCAACTCGCTTTTTCGCCTCTATTGCGGCTCATCCGGTGGACCAGGCTGGTGCACACAGGATGGTAGGTGCAGCGTATCAGTCCTTTGGGTTATCTAGATAGTTGAGGGGAAATGCCACTTGTACAACCCCGAAAGCAAGAGTTCCGAAAGGACAGTCAATAAGAAGTTCTTCAATTTCCTCATTGCGTAACACAGACAGTGCGAATAGGGTTCAGCTCTGCAAAGAATTATATGGGCTTGCGAAAGTAAAATCTGATATACTACCACACTAAGTAATCGATTTTCATTTACAATCAGGTCATATGATCATGCATATTCTGATGCTCTTGATTAAATAGAAAAGTTGCATCTTACTTGGTGAGGTAACAAGTAACTTAGGAGAAAAGAGAACTGATTACTAGACTCTCAGACTCACTTTCGTTAGATCAGGAGCGGGTGGTCGAAAACTTTCTTTGTTAAGCTGCTCTTCCAACTGTGTAACGCGATTCTACAAGGCAATAGCAGGCAACAGTTGCAGTCACCAATGATTTAGAAGGACATCCCATTATAGCACTGTACATGCTGGAGACTGGAGTGGGCTCAACCTGTCACTTGAGAAAGCAATACCTAAAAGTAGGGTACAGGAATCTGCGTAGCAATCTGAGTAGTGGTCATTTGCAACTGAGCATGTTTGTCGAAATCATTCCAATTTGGGTTCAAGCAGTACAAAGGTTGACGGAAACTCGGGGACTGCGCCTAACTGATGAGCCCCAAGAAGGGCAAAACCGGTCGTAGGCTGTCGAAGAGTTTTCAGGAACCTTGTGAGTAGTCTCCTTTATGCAAATACAGCTATCTGTTTACAATGATAACTGAGAGCTGAAGAGAGCCTAAGAAAGCAACAAGAACTACCAGTTTGCGTTTGCAAGAAATTGAGCGAAGAAGAGGCAGACTAGAAGTGAACTATGCTGACAGGTGATCTTCATGCGATGGAAAAAGTCCTTCCTGCTCTTTGAGGTATTTTATTTGCGATACAAACGCTTTCATCCTGTCAACGCATGGAAATGCTTTTCTCAGCAGCAATACTTGTACCCAGGTTATTTCTTTTGAAAACTCTCATACTGTCATGCAAGCCTCATTATTTTCGTCCTTCCATAAAAAAATCAATTCAGTTTGGCTTTTACAAACGCTTCAGGAGAGGACAATTTGACCAGAAGTACCCCTCAAAGTGGAAACACGTTCACCTGGCAAGATTTGATAATTTAGGTGTGTGGCATGCGTTAATGAAGCCATGAAATCACTCTCGCCTCATACTTCAGACGACTGGAGTTTAAATTCTGGAGAGACGAAGACATGCACTTTTGATGAGCTCGTATATGGACGAAAGCCATTATCGGCGCAGGCTAACCTGATTAATTGCGATATAGTGAGTGGATGACTAGCAGAACATTAATAAACAGAGGAAAAATGTCACACTAAACTACTCATAGGTGGTTTAGCACACTAACTATTCAAGTTCGGTTGACCGTGGGTCCTGCCAATGATGGATCATCAAGTTGGAAGAGGCATCTCATCAGAGCAACATTACCAAAACTGCCAATTAAAAAGTTAAAGGACATTGTACCGAGGTTTTAGTCAACTTCTTGACAGTAAAAGAGTATGGCAACTTTGAGGTTGACAATAAGAGAGGAATTGTAATAACGAAGTAGTGATCACCCTCTAGACCGACACACGCGTGATAACAGAGTTTGGCTGCCAGAGTGAATTTGGATTCATGTGGTCTGGATTTGTGTTGGTACAATTTGTACACTTATTGGACTTTCACGTTTGGTGTACCACAAACACCTAAGACCTTTTAATTTCGGTTGATCGTTTTGTATATTTTCATTTATTTTTTATTTTTTCATATTTTGTATATTTTCATTTGGTCTGGGGAATATATCACAAAAAGACTAAGGGCATTCAAAGTATGGAATACAGATTGCAGCCAAGTTTGGTTATAGCGTTATGTAACCCCGTAAAGCAAACATCACCGCACATTAGAGGAAAAGACTAGTGGCATTACGCGAAAGCGTTTCTTTTCGTCCTGTCCGTAAGCTTAGATTTTGACGCTCAAACTTCAGAAATAAACAGTTGCCACATGACATGCCAAATGAGAGAAGCTGGTGGCAAGCTGCCTATTTCAGTGGGTTCTTATGCGCTTATGGCTTATCACGCGAGTCCTCGCTCAAACTTGGTAGTGTTTTCTTCGGTGTCCCTGTGTTCAATGCCACACCGTCTTCTCCCTTCAGAGCTGTGCATTGAGGGGTAGCTGACTGCGTAGGCAGTTTTTCGGCTTTATGGGATAACGTTTCAGTACATTCGTCCTCAACGTGATGTCGCAAAAACAATCTTCAAATATAGATTAAGCTAAACGGCGCCTTTAATCCTTATCTGTGGTTGCGTTGACGATTTTTCCGTGTTGTTCAAACCGCAGCACTAATGAACCGACCTTTGGTCTTTGTTGTCTTATTGCTGTAATGAATTCTTTCCCGAGCTTTTAGCATGTCCACAGTGACTGATTCTGACCTGCTGTTCTATCGGCTGTCACTGCGACGATTTGGGGACCAATGAGAGGAGCCAGACAGTGATGTATTTGGCAAACAAGCCCTTTGAAAACAGGCAATTTAAGTGGTTGGCTCCATGAGTCACTACCCTGAAGGTTAAAATTGCAACAGTTTAACAATTTTTTGCGCAAACCGATTCTCACTATTTCTTGCAAACTCGCCGTATCAGCAAACACTGTTCCCATCAAACGATCAGTCACCACTCCGACGTGGGAAACTTCCTTTGAGGAGTACAAGCCAACCACATTGAATGCTAAACTTTATATATAACTTACCATCAGTTGTCTGAGTTGGCAGTTCAAACTGTGTGGGCCATGCAGTGCGCCAAAATCTTTCTGAGAGCCGCCCAATCTACCTTGCTCCCGCCTGTGATGGTTTTGTCGAAATGAGTGCTGAATGAAAGGTGCATTGTTTCCCGACCGAGGGCGCCTTCCACTACTATAGCTCGTGGGCGTCAGTCGATCAACATGAGGCGTACTCAGCGGAACAGTAGATAGACTCTTGGTAGGTCTGCATGACATTCGACTCCCCTGTTGTACACTAGATATGGATCAGTAAAACCAACCAACCAGTCAGCTAAGTGAACAAATGTAATCAAGTGGACAGAGAGACGGATCAGTATAAGATTCATCAAATGAATATGGCTACATTTATTATGAAAGGGGTGCGCGCTTAAGATGTAAATTCTGCCAATGCAATGAGCCTCGAGTTAACCCGCGGTCTAAATGTTCACAATCACCAAGTCTATATCAAAGTCAGAAGGCACGTGGAGAATAAAATTTAATACTGTTCTAAGGATAAAAAGCGGATGAGAATGAGGACAAACCTCGAATGTGACTTCACTAACAAACGGATGAGGATGCAAAACCACGTGGCATCGACAAAACAGAGGGTGGCCGTGTATTCTAATAAGGAAGACGAAAACATGGGCCAATATAAACAAGGCAACTGTCTGAGTCACCGAGTCAGTATGGACGTCGTGATGCCAAATGGAAGGGAGAAATAGAGAAATGACGCAGCACCTCATTCTAGAGGAAAATGACAACCGCACTCACCAAAGGCGCTCGACTTAAACACAAGATCTACGCAAGAGGACAATGGATCACCGATGAACTGTAGCATATCAGATTCGAAGTAGTGGTTCACTTGTCTTAACACCTGAAGGACTCAAAGTCGAACAACCTACATCTACCCTCTATGGATGTAGTGTCTTAACTCATCAACATTCCGTCAGTGGAGTCCTCACGTTATGCATGTTGGTCTCGCCATGTTGGTCTACAGACATACTTGATCAGCAAGTCAACATAATTGTAACGGTATCGATATCATTTAACAGACTATGCACGAATAGCTCCGTTAGCCCAAATACTTCACCATTCACGCATAGTCAGACGGCCGCCGTGACGATGCCCACAAGATGACGTTAAAACACTGAAAGTGTTCATACTAGCTAGAGCAAGGTAAATATGAAGAGGGTGTTATACTCTATCAGATGCTGGCGTACGAGGACTGACCCGCAACTCCTCCTCCGACCCTTCAACTGAGGCCCAAAAATTTATCATTTCGCCAGTACAAGAATGAGACGCTCAACGGTCAGTAGCTAAACTGATCCTCGGCAAGCGCCAGGTAACCGCTCCGGAAACACTTTTTCAACTCCTGGAACAAGCTCATTCTGAGGAAAACCTCCAAAGCCCTCTGGACCGGGAATGGGAACAGCTGTTTCTGGAGCTGGTCTACAAGGGTGCGTGCACAAAAATCTCAGCAGAACTCTGTCTCAGGATATTCATGGTAGTAGGCGTTTCTTCCTTCATACTTTTAACTATCCAAAACGAGCGTCGAATACCAATGACTATGAGGAGATTTTGCAAATATCATTCATTTGAATGACCATATGCAAACCGACCTCGTTTATACTTAGCTCCAACCTTCCTTTAGGCTAGTTCGACCTTCATGTGTTTTTCGTCTTTCACTATTATCTTCCGCTATTTTGAAGGATGCGGTGTTTTTCTCGCATCGACAATTTGTCATCTGTCCAGCAGTTGCAAATTGCCTACGATACTCTTGCATCAGACGTCCGTGTTTGGCTGATTAAGCATTTTGGACCATTTGTGCTATCCTATGCTATTCCCTTCTATTATTACAACACTGCCTGCGAGTTCCGTCTCCAGAACAATCGAACTGTTACTAGCACACCGCCCTACTACCACTGACGGATTCAAAGTTCTCTGTCGCCAACAGTCCCAAGGCCATGCGAACACTGAAGTGAACTAATTTTCTGACTACTCAATGGCTACCTAGTAGCACCTTCAGAAGCCTGTTTGGATTTGGAAGGCAGTCGGTGAACCGTGGGTGTCACCACTATATTCAAGACAGCTCAAGAGTTGGACAGACTAAACCCGCCTTTGTCATTGAAAGAACTGAATTTGAGTGTACAACTGCAGAATGTTTCAGCAGGTATAGAGTAGTTTCTGTACGAATCCACATGTGAATATAACTTTATAAAGACAGGAAATTAATAAAGGTTTGACACGATTTCACGTAGGATATTTGTGAGCAAATAGGCGAGTATGTACCTACAATAATAACGGGGAAACTGATCCGTGGGTAATAAGTATCGAGCATCAAAATAGAAATGTCAGAATGTTTTTCGTCAAGCTGTTTTTATGGGAAGAATTGCTTACCTGCCTACGTTAATTCATAGGTTGGGCAATCTACTAGATTTCAATGTTTTGGCAAACCCGAAGGCTCATTTATTGTTAGTCTTCATGTTCGTAATGGGGCCGGTGACTATTCGGTCAAAGGCACCAAACTGCTTGGTTGTATTCAGCTTTCCTGAAAGGCTCATCACTTGGTTAGACTAAGAGTAAGCATTTTGTTGGCGTTCGTCACTTGTAAAAACTGGTCGACAGACTGTCCGGAAGGTAGCGACATGAGAGTGTTGGCCAAAGTTCTACGGGTTCCAATCCACTGTGATCAACTTACGAGTTACCATAAGGTCTAATGTAATCCTGAAGCCATTTGAATCACAATCGAGTTAAATTCCTTAGTCCGTGGCTTGTCCGTCATCTCGTTCTTCCTGGTAATCGACAGCTATTCGGTCTGAAGGAAGAGACTGTTCGTTTGTCGTCAGTTCGTTTAACGGATCCAGGGGGTGAATAGAATCATAGTCTTAACAAAATCCGTAAGAGTTCCTCTTGGGTAGAAAGTTTGGACCAAAATGAAACTGCTTTAACTTATTGCTTACTGCAAACTGTTCAAAATTCCGGCTGGCGTCAGGTTTGGGAAGGTGTACTTCCTCTTTATTTTGCCTCTGGATATCTGGGAGTGCACTGAGTGCTTCTCATGCACAACACCTGGTGGTTTCCAGACCGCACGAGCTGAGATTTGGCGAGGGGGCGATAGTGGAGTTGAACCCGGCGTTCGTCGTCCTTCGTTTGGGCGGTGGTGTGGAGCAAACGGTAGCGTCGTTGCATGAGCACTTCTACACCTGTACCTCTTCATGGTTACCTAAAATGCGTGAAAAATTACACAATTCCGTCTGGAAGCATCTTGATTACAGTTTACTAACATCTACTCATAGGTATGGGCAATTTGCATTCATACAGAGCACGGGGAAGCCATGTGACTCGGTTTCAAATGGTTTGAAATTACCCAGGTGTATGAAAAAGCTAGTGAGGATTTAATTTTTTGCAACGTATGTAAATATATTTGAAAATTTCAAAAATCGTACAACAAACTGTGACTTACAGATGTCTGTCGCGTGATGCTGGCCAACATGCAGGTCAAAAAGGCTCTGGAACTGCAGTTTCTCAAATTTTCCCTTTGTGCCGAATTTGCCCAAACCTTATCGAGTAATCTGTAATCATATTATGTCCGTGCCCGTCTCGTGCCTATCGCTCTAAACTCTTGCATCCACTCACCCATCCAGTCAAATACCCTCACCATCTCTGGGGAAATACGAAGATAAACGCAAATTGGGTGGAGCGCCATACAGAATGTAATTAAAAGAATCAATCTTGGACCAACTATTGTTCTCCAAGAAAGTAGCGACGAGCCAAGAAAGGTGGGACAGGTGCGGAGGCCGGCGAAACTTCGATGCTTGGAGAGTGTGTATGTGTGTTTGCCTGTTCGGTTTGTTGGAAGTATTCAGACGGAAAGAATGGCGATGAGGTGATGTTTGTTAGTTGCGAGTGCACGTGGTATAAAAGGGAGGAGCTGTTTTATCCTGTTCGGCCAAAAAAAGATGCTTTCTTGGGTGAATGGTGAAGAGATTTGCATTGAGGTTGGTGAGTTAGATAGCAATTAGTTAGGCGAGAATTCCTTCCTTCTAAAACAACTGATCGGTTACATTTTTGGTGGAATTTGAATTGCTGCAAAGCCAACGGTTATTCGGGTGATTGCACTTGGGACTGGCTACGTGTATCAGCTTCAACCACGATAGTATGCTCATACTCAACAGCTGATAATCAGTTTTAGGTCTAATCTAATTCTCCGTCAGAGTCGAGTGGGTGTCCCGTAGTGGAGATGCCGCGGACTAAGTAAATCACACCAAATGAAGCGCATCGCCTTCCAAATTAGATGGCTCCTAACTTGCAAAGTATACTCGATTTGAGAAGGAAAATCATGTCACAGTTCATTAGTCTTGGGTACTCATGCAGTTGTGTGCGTTTCTGGCCAACTAAAGAATCTGCGACGTGTAAAAAATTTATACTCTTTTGAATTACTTTTAAAGAAAAGGCTGTGGTTTGAAACGGATAGTTTAGTCCGATGTTTCAACGATTTTAAATAATGAATTTGGTGGGATATCTGCCCTGAAGTGTTTTTTAGGTGAAAGGCATTATGTCAAGTTAAGGCATTTTCGGCTTATTGAATTTCTCCTCCTAAGTGGACATGAACATGAAGTTCTTTCCTGAGTAATGTGGCTTCATTTTTATGTATCTTGAAGCTAGATATCAGGGCATTCTGTCGCCAGACATTAAAAAAGGAAGCATCTTCAGTGACGGTAAAGTAACTTGTTACCTTACCTTTTTTTTCTGAGTTCCAGTCCGATTCTGAAGCAGTGTGGTTTCTAGTTTGAAGTCGTCCACAGTGATGCTACATCTGTACATCAAAGCATTGTGGAAAACTTTAGCCTACATGGAGGTGTTTTCCAAAAAATCTGTTCATCTTGTTGTATGAATGAAAACTGACTGGAAGCCAACTATCATTTTCACTGTATTTATCAGGTTGGTTTAGTGTTCAGCTGTTGGTCAGTCATGTTTCTGAGTCATACAATCGCCTAGGACCCGAATAACTCTCTCAATCGGATTAGCACTTCATATATCCATGGGATTTTCCTCGAGGTGATGTACGTTCACGAGATTAATGAGAATGCATCAACTGCTGTATGTCACTTCCACCTTGTGTGAGCCTGTTCAGATTAGCGTAGCCCCGTGAACTGATGATTTAGTGGATGGGATCGAAGCTTTGACAGGGAATGTCCATATTAAGCAGACGCAAAACTTTAGATGAACTCATCAGGCTAATGACGGTTGCAGCTTTGGAGTTTGGATCGATACTCAGACTTAGACAGTGGCATTTGGCCTGAGTGGTCCAGCGGAAAAAAATTGCCAAGCGTCTGAACCATCCAAGTGCGGTACCCTAATTGGGCCTATGGAAATCATGTGCCGACTTCATTATGATGCGCGAACCGCTTGTTGTTACAGCGATAAATGGCTACAGTATACGAAAAAGATGGACTATTGGAGCGAGTGTTTGTAACTTGAAGAATAGAGCAGAGAACATATAAAAACGTGTACATCAAGTGCGCAACAGAGGTCAAAAACAATGTTCAGTCACATTAACGGGTCCCATAAATGTTATGTTACCGTGGCTATGCATACATTTCAGCCTAAGCGAAAAGAGTATGCAGAAAGGCTTTGAATATATCAGCTGACCAATGGGCAACAAGTGTTTACTCACAATGGACCGCCCTCGATGAGGCTGAGCTGAAGAAGGACGCCTAATGGCTGACATATTTGTTGCAGGTTTGGATGCAGACGCAGTTTTCGAACAAGTTCGTACTTTTCGGCGCCGTTCGCGAAATCCAGTCATCCCAGGCCATTTGCATACCGTGATTTCAGAGCGTGAGCCTTCGGGGCTACCAGGAGTGCAGGTTTTCAACCAGTTGAACTTTGGAGAAACGATAGTGATCAGTGAAAAACTTGTCAAACGGGAGCATCTGAACAAAATGGAAACCCCCAAGAGGATTGAGCCAAATGCTCATGCGAATTCACTCTTATCCCATGATGTTTGGAGTAAAACTGATCCCCTTCCTGAAGACATCCGAAAGGTTTGTCGATGTAAATCCCCTCAAAATTTGTATGCACTGGGTATTCATTTATTCTATCATTCACCGGAAGTCTGGCAAAAATTAAGCGGCTATGGATCTTTTGTGACATAGTAATACTGCAGTTTCTTTGTGTCAGCGGAGGCCACTTCTCAGATGAGACCAGTTGTGATTGGTCTACCGTACGTTCTGATACCCACCGATTCACGCGTGCACTCAAAACAGGAAGGAAGGAACTGACTTTGGTGAGGGACTGTAGGCGGTGCCTTGAATGAATAGTAAAAACGATACTGCTCCTTTTCGGATAGAACTGATTTCCTCAAGAAATCGGTACCTTCGAAGGGCATTTTTAGGTGTATTCATTCAACAAGCCATTAGCTAGAAAGACTTTACAGCTGATCTACGCTTTGAGGAACAAGTCTAAGGTTGTCGATTACGAATGGTGTCCTCTGAAAGTGATCAGCTAATAGTAGTGTTGGATCACCGGTTGAATTAAACTGCGACAAGTTAGGAGCAGACGAGTGGACGCGCATGCCGATGGAATATTTTGAGTACTAAACCAAACTACAAGTTTGTAAGTGTTTCAGGCAAGCTTCTACAAACCAGTTTAAAATAGTGTCCTCTCATCTGAACGATTTCAGCGGAAGTCTAAGGTAATAAACACTTCCTAAATATGGTGGCCAAACGCGGCAGTAAGTGTAGTAAAGGTCAATTTGATAGACATAACAATATACAAGTTATATCCATGTGACCGCTGAGGATGGCGGAACCTATCTTGATGAGTAGTTTGAGGCTGAATGTGACGCGTGCTAATTATGCCGGGCTAGACGGATACAGTGATTTTTAACAGTGGTTGTGAAACCATCATAAATCATTTTCCTCTTAAGTTCATTGAACTAGGTGATGTGATGTAACAACAAGTGTTTTGTCGTAAAAGTTCGGAAATGAGCCGAGATAATAAGAATGATGCAGACATGCTTTGGCAGTGCAATTCGACTTACTGAAAAAAGGCCGCCTCATGTTTCAGCTGGCACAGTATTCAAGATATCGCAGTAATATTTTTTGAAGGTTACTACTTATGAGGTTGCTAAAAACTCTTTGACAGCCCACAACCGTTTTCGTCCTTCTTTGGACGAGAAATTCAGTGGCGGTTTAGTTTAATCACCAGTTATAACCAAAATGAAGCGCGAGGGAGTGTATTTAGCTATTTCATAACTGTTGGAGAGATTGTAGCAACCCTATGATTAGTGTGTTATATCAGTAGAATCAGGTTATCATTTAGAGGCAGTAATGACCTTGCTTGAACAGCAACAGCAAACGCAGGTCAGCCGTGACAAAGAAAAAAATAACCCGTCGGATCGGACTGATTGCTCAATACTGACATAACAAGTTTGTCACAAGTCTGTGATAAAGTAGCTATTAGTCAAAATCACTTTCAAATGTCCTCATATGATGAACTGGTCAACTGCATTTTGCAGATCGCATAGGAATTACATGTCACTCAAGTCCGGCCGGTCAAGAAGCAGGTTGAAAGGGGAACCTAGCCAAAGATTCCTCGGTCATTTGTAGACGGTTGTTGATTAATTTATCGTTCGTCAATACAATCCACCGAGAAAGTTCTGCCATTTGAAACAAGGCATAAAAGAGAACTCTCACTGAAATGTTTTCGGAAGAATGTCGTGAATACTTCTACCTAAGGTGAAATTTAGAAAAATTAATAAGACCACTTTTTGCATCCAAACTTTGCCTAAGAAAAAAGGGGCTGCCGAGCAATTTTTTTCGAAAGCTCGCACGCAACAAACCCTAAACCGGAAGCCAGTGCGAGAGGGAAAGTTCTCGAAGACGTGTTTTTTGCCCATCGGAAGAAAAGTGACAGAGGAGTGCAGGCCGATCACGGGTGGAAAATCGCCTCACGAGAACTTATACACACCAACACAACGACTGACTGACGGCCTCTGAGGAAAAATTTCAGTAATACATCAACCGCGGACAGTGTTAGGGAGAGAGCGAGAGAGAACAGCGTTCCTCAACAGCGTGGCTGTGATGTTGTTCCATGTTGCATGAACAGGTAAATTAAATTAACTATCAGAAAACTGAACGATTGGCAGAGCCGATTTGCAATAAAACACTTACTTCAGTTTGTTTTCCCTCAGAATTGAGGAGCGCTCGTTCTGTGACCGCTCGTAGAATCTCGCGCGCTGATAATGGAATAGAAAGCAAATTTCCTCCGATTAGTTGGGACTGTTCTCTTTCCATCATTGATCCATCGAGCATTCTAATCAAACAGAAACCAGTGTAAGGAGAGTATCTTGGACTACCGTGTCAATCCATACCTAAAATCGCCTTTTGCTACCTAAAATCTGTCAACAGCTGTTTTTTTCCAGCTCGGTGAACCGGTAGTACTGGTTTTGCGGTGTATACAACTGATAAATTGTCCGAGTAGTGGCTGGTCAAGTTTCGAAGCGCCGTCGCTAATACAAAAATTATTGTACCGCTTGAGAATGTTCACTTACCAAAAACTCCGCGCAAATTAGGTTTTTATTTACGTGTCTTATAGATTGTAACCACTAAATCCATGTAGCAACAATGCGCTGGAGAGCAATATTTCTTTCACTGATAGCGGTGGTACATTGCTCACTGGAAAAAGGTTTCTCCATGTTCACTAAAGGGGTTTTAAATGCAACTTCACGTGCGACCGACTTTCCTCATAAATTAGGTATTCAAACCTTAAAATGGTACCCCTGTATGAAATCTTAGCAGCGAGAGAGCGATGCTGGTTGGACAAGACATTTGGGTCAGCCTAAGTTTGGAAGACCGCGCTAGTGATAGTGCGCGAAGATCCATCAGAATTTATCGGTGAGGAAGCTAGATATCTGAATTTTGTATGACCAGGAATGTTAGGCTGGGTGCTCATTACAGGATTTTGGGCCAAGTGCACATCATCTGGTCCATCGCAATAACGTTCACAGAAGTGCGCGATAAATAAAGGAATGAGGCGAATTCACGAAATGGGGACGCTAGGGCAGATGACTAAATGACTTATGCTAACGTACACTCCCAAAGTCCATGGCTGATTTCGGATTCCTCGTAAACCTAGAAAATTTGGGACAAGATGACCCAATCAGCCCGTATGTCCTTAATCCCCTGGAAGTTTTCGCTTTGAGATTCCTGGTTTCAATTCTCCCTCGCTCAAGCACCATGTAATTACACAGTGCTCTAGCCGAAAAATGTAATTGTTTTCTGCAAAATATCGCTTGTTTCGGTTCACAGGTGGTTTGATCGATCAGTTTTCCTATCAGTGTTGATTAATCACGTGAATCTCTTGCCAAAATACCTATTAGTGGAATAAGTGAAAACGAACACGAGCAGTCTAGTCCGACGACCGAGAATGGATGGTCCAACGTTTGCTTTAGTTTGAAAATTTCTCACCAGTTACAGGAGGCTCTTCAAAACATGGGTAGTGAGCAAAATTCAATAAACATCCCCAAATTGTTTGGAAAGAGGGGCTGTCATGTCACGAGTACCAGTCGATGACTAGTTAGAGCTGATTGGCAGGCTATACAGCGTCCGTGCGCAGACAGCTGAATTCACGTAGCAACATTGCGATTGTCCCTGCCGTATGCAAAGTCAGCTGTGTCACAGCTGTGATAGCAATCGATGTTGTCGATTTGAACCACGACCGGATTTAGTCAAGTGTTTACGAATGGCTGCTGTCGAATTTACAGACCCGATTGAAACGTTGCTGTTGTAGGCAAACACCTACGAACGACAGACAAGAGAGAGTTGTAGAATACCGTAGAGTTTACAGATTACTGGACAGTCTACTGTTCATATCAGGGGCACGCCAGGGAGGGACAACTGTCCGGTAGATTTCATTGGAACGACAAGGTAAAACTCAGAAGTTTCTTCCAATTGCTCAAATCCCTTGCTGAGCGAATTCATGTAGTTTTTTTTGGAAACTAACCGTATAGACAACTAGCTATTTGGGATACTCTAAGAACCCTAGTAAATCAGATGAGGAGATCATCAACCCATGCATAATCCGTTATGAAGATTTCAGTATCATATACATGGGGAAGTAAACTGAACATATGCATTGCAGGACATAAGTCCCGCACGTTTCCCTCCCCAAAAGCCCCCGCAATAGAAAAAAACTGGAAAAAGGCCCTGCTACCGGTCTGCATGACCTAGAGAACTACCGTCCGACCAGTTTCACCCAACAGAAGAAAGCCGTCAATTCATGCGGAAGGGAGCTGTGCCAGGGCTTGGGCGACTCACAGGCAGCCCGCTTCTAAAGGCTAATCCATAACGTGACAAAGTCAAACCAGCAGATGTGACTGTCACAGCCTGTCTTGTGTACCCTACATTGACATAAGCCAGGGAACCTTTTGAGACTATTGTCCTTTGATTCTATTCGTTTTTCTTCCGACTGTGGTTACAGTGAAAGAAACGGCATGTAATAAAATTCTGCTTCAAACTGTCTTGTTTGTTCTACCAAAAACAAACTCGACGAAAATGGATTAAGTTTACTGCACTTTCTTGAGCATGCATGTTCTAGTACAATTCGGTCCACTGTCCACCAAAATATGGTAGTCAGCTACCAACATTTTACTCTATAGAAAATATTATAGTGCTGTTTCTATAACATGGATTCTCTCTTCTTTGTTTTCCTACTTGATTCATTGTAAAATCAACTTGACTGATATTATGGGGGAAGATTCAACTCTTACCTCGCACTGGATAACAAGAGAATACGTAGTGGCAGTTGAACACCGTGCTGTACACTATGCTATACTATACTGTGCTCTATACCACACTACATCTAATGTGCTATACGATACTATGGGGTCAAGATAGTTCAGTGGTTATGGCGCGAATCTACTGAGCGGAGGATCTGTGATTCGAACCCAACCCTGGCATCTCGTCTGCTCCAAAACCGGCTTGGGAAACCTGGCGGCATCTCAACTCCCGTGCTTCCTCCATGTGGCGTGGCAGCTGAGCAATCACTATTATTAGTCACACTATTCTCTGCTATAATTAGTCATGCCATACTATTTACAGGATAGATTGTCGACAAAAATGTCTGGTCAAGGAAACTGTAGCAAGTTCCTAGCTTCCTTGTTAAGCAAGCGGACTAAAGAGACCTTCGCGAAACAGCCAGAATTTCTTTGATTTGACTTCTTTAGTTACAACAGTATGAGCATAGATTCAGTTTTGCGCAAAATGACGGTCACTGCAAAGGTTTTGTAACCTTTGAACTCACGCGTTTGGCAAACGCGTGGCTATTTACGTTTATGTCATTTGTGAACAAACCAAAAGCAAACTGAAGGCACCTTCAGTGTAATCTTCAACTGTCCCAACCCCCCATCCAATTATTTCAATATAAGCGGGCAAATCCCTCTTGTTGAGCACACCCACTGGTTGCCCTTTCATACATCTAGTTTGTATTGTTCACAGTAAAGCAGTCAGGCAAATATATACTTCGTCTCTCGCGTGCAAAAATAGTGTCTCTCAACGTGCCTGCCTATCACACTGGCTTTTCACCTAGTTCACAAGTGCCGCCAGATTGTAAAAAGCATGCCGACAACTTTTTAGTTTGCTTTTTTTCAATCCCTCCAGCTGCACTTTTGCAGTTGACTTGACAATTCTGCATTTTGCCTTTGCAAACATCTGACGATAAGTCGAAGTTTTCTGTAACTTTACTAGTAGTGTCTTCCGCCTAGACTTAACGCTAAGGTTGTTATATGCAGTGACAAAGATGTCGCGACTCTCGATCGAATTTTTTCGAGACAGTCACTTAAAGAGAGTGCACAAAATTTGACTCGAGAGAAGGTATGTAACCCATGAAGGCGCACCCTCACTCGAGAAACACTACCATAGAACAAAAGTTGTTTGATCCTCCTAATCTGCCTCAGAGCAACATTTCTTGAGAAAAGTTACACATTTTCTCGCGTATACAGGTCGGCAGATCTCATCCCTCAGATCGCCTCCCTTCTGTAATCTTCCCCCATCTCTGTCTTCTTAATGTACACAGACACAATCAGAGTTTGTCCAAGTTCCTCAACCTTGGGCCAGTCACATTCCTTGCATGTAATGTGACCCCTGACCAACCGTTAGGCTCGCTCTCATTCTGGGTTCACTCTTGATAATGCTGCTCCACTGACCTATATCCACAAGTGCAAAATTATTTCTAGGAGAACCTTATCCTTGGTTTTTCTCCTTCTAGAACTTCCGTGCTTATCAGTCAATAAAAGATCCTCGTTATGACCTCTGCATATCCCCGGACTAACGAGATAAACAAGTAAAACTGCATTCTCTTCTAAAATGATTATTAAACGAAGTGTTGGTATGTATGGAACCGTTTCCACAAAGGATTTTTTTATTATGCGGGGACCCAGTTAACGCACTAGCCCTTATAAAAACAAATGTTACAAATCTGTACTTAAATTTATACAAATAAGGACATGAGGCAGTCGGCAATCCAACCAACTACTGTTCTCCATTTGAATCCGGAGAATTAATCCCGGGTTAGACAGCCTGATTGTCAAGTCACATACAGTCTTAGAAACCATGGTGCCCTTGGCCACAACAAGCCGGCAGTCAGCTGGGCGAAGACGTGTCTCCTCTCGTAACACACTCATTTGCAAACTAATTTGCTTTTAGCGGGGAACTCAAATGAATCCCAGGTGAAACTCTCGTCTGTGATATTATGCAGCTGATTGTGCTGCACAAAGGCCGTCTCATTTGTCAGTTGATGTAATGCAGTATATTTTCTTGAAGAAGCACTACTTATAAGGTTGCTGAAAACTCTTTCATAACGTGCGACCGGCTTTACTCTTAGTCGAGCTCATCAGGTAGGCGCACAGGTTCGCCTCATATCGCAGAACGTTTTCTAGATGGAAAGCATTATTGCCTTAACCAAGGTTGCTCCTTTCAGCGTGCGTCCAAATTCGTTCTACTCCTGAATTGTATCTTCGTTGACCCACATCTCTCCGTGTCTGACTGACCGCAGTTTGCACAAAGCCTTATGTGCGACGGAGCCCACTTTGAACCGTGAAGTTGCGGCGCGCATCTGCTAAACACCGCTTACATGCAACTGCCTGTGTCTGTTCGTTATATCTAAGTTTATTAGCTATTGTTCGGTTGTTCCTCTCTTATACTTCGGCAGCTCAAGCGCAGCTTTGCACTGCCCCACGCCTTCTGCATGCCACCGGCTTCACTGATGTAAATTCCACCTAATGCTCTCCAGATCGCCGCACTGCTATTTCTCGTCGTAGGCTCGTATTCATGGAGTTCCCGAAGTGAACTGTTTTAGAACCAGACCCTTGGTTTCTGTCGCTCTATTCGCTGTTTGTCTCAGTCTCATTGCTTGTGTAAATACTGATATCCCAAACGAGCAACGTCTCATATACAGATCCCCCACCAAGCTATTTCGAATCTTCAGGTCCACGTGAAGTCGCACGGTAGCGAAGACTGCCTGTGTGGACTTATTCAAACTGCTCTGGGTTCTACATTGAGCCCATGTTTTTTAGGCACAACCAAGGGTTGTTTCTTTAAAACATACGGCGTTTCCATGATTAGCTGAATAACTCTCTTATTCAGGTTGGTTTGGAATTCTGATCACCAATTCCTTGTTTTCTAGAGCAGAGTAATGGAAAAGCTCCATTCAGTCCTTAATATACCTGGGTGCAATCATGGTATAAACCAACATGGCTATCGACTGTTGACAGGCTTCAGCCAGTCTGAAATCTATGCCTAAATTCATTCTTGCTTAAATATTTACGCTAAAAGTGCGGTTCTTGAGATGTGCGGGCTTTTTCGTGCGTCCTTGATGGATAATTAGCTTAACAACACTTCTTGATAAGTATCAGTTCCACTAAGAAAACAAAGTCGTTGAAGGTCTGGGCGTACGGATTCACTTCATTTGGGAAGAGGAATTTTCTGACATTCTGGAGAGGAGGCCTTCCATGGAACATCCTTGGATGTCATGGCCATTCTGGTGGGTTTCTCGCTGGAAGAGATACACTGGCACAAATAAATGGACGATGAAATTCGAAGCGTTATCATTTTGAAACATTTCTTACTTCCATCACTCTTTGCAGAACAATGAAAAGAGGCGATTGTTATGTGTTCTGGCTTTAGGATTTAGCCTTGATCTCATCTGCTACAATATTCTATGCTTATAGTCCGTTCAAAACCAAAGGGGTATCCCACGGAGATAATGTGGTCCTGGAATTTGCTTGTTTCTTTCCCCATTCGTCTCATTCGCTTTCATTATTCGCCTCATTTCCTAACAACTCGCCCATTCATTCATGATTTCATACGAGCTGAGCTTCTACATAATTGACTGTGTGGTAATCGTACATTCGAGTAATAAAAGGAGCCTTTCATATGTGGAGGATCTTGAGGCATCTGTCTTTCGGCCCTGGTCTTCAAATTAGACCGTATCTTAAGCAAGGTGCTTTTAGTGTGGTACTCTATAGCTATACCTTTACAGGCAAATAATATGGCATGGAATCGGCTACCGACTTATTCAAAAACTATCGCTGATGAAAGTTTTGGTGCGGTGCACCTATCGGTAATTCTAGTCTTCTTGTACGTCGTTTCGTTTTCCTTTTTCATCGCTAAACACGACACGCCCGTTCCATCTTAACCTCAGAATAACACTATAAAATCAGAGCTAAACTGATCGCAAACCATGCACTTGATATCTCAGGGAAACAGTGAATGGATGAAGAATCGCACGGCATATTATACCAAATTGCACTAAAATATTGCTTGTCATATCGAGTGTAGCTCTCACCTGCAGAAAAAACATGATAACTTGTTAGTTCTGCGCCTCCTACAGGAAAACATATCAATAGATCACAAAAAGGTCTCCTTGGGCAATATATGCTGAAAACATTGAAGACAAAACTTACACAAAGCTGAAATACTGGAGAAAACTGACCAGCATGGTATCTGTTGCTAGACGTTGTGGCCCAACTCATGTGAAGAGCGAGGAAATTAACTCTACTTGGGGAGTGAACATCAAGTGAACTGATTGACTTAGCATGCGGATCGATAATAGTAGAAACGGTCAAGATGAATCGATACGCATGAATGCGTTTAAATGTCGCGGACAACTTGAAAACCTGAGTTCTACTGGCAGGGCTCTAATCTTACGAGAAATTCTATAAAGAGGTAGCAGAATTAGTTCTTTGTGAACAAGGCTTCATCCCTGCAGTATTCGCTTAGGCGGAACGTCACGCTATACATTCTAAGTGGGAAATCTCGGTATCTCAGGTAGTGTAGATGGTCGTTGGCTTGTTCGCTGAGCTACGCAATTTGATTGCAAACGTTTCATCACCAATCGAGGTGGCATCATCAGTGCATTGTGCAGACCACCAACCCATCGCTACGCACCACTACGCTCCCTAACAATGCACTAACTATGTCACCTCGATTGATGATGAAACGCTTGCAATCAAATTGCCCAGCTCAGCGAACAAGCCAACGACCATGCCTTTTAAGGTTTATCCGTTGCTACAAAACCAGTCAATGATTGTGTCATCTGTGTCCATGGGCAAATCGACTGCGTTGAGCTTGTTCATTTTTCAACTTTCTGCTTTCTTCTGGACCCACGAGAAAATACTCGACCTCTTCATCGCTCCTGTAACACAGCTATTGTATGGATTCATAATGGACTTTTTACCACGAACTTTTAAGCAGATATGAGAGGCAGATCAAAAGATACATCCAACATAGTTGACACGAGCCTGGAGCCCTCAAACGGAATTTTCTAATTTACTGATCCACGGCTGATCAATACAGGGTGATAGCTAGGAATAAGTACTTGTTAGACGTCTAAATATTTTTTGCCAGTGCGACAGAAGGTTTGAATTTGTACGAGAATCACCTTCGTTGTGCAACAAATATTTACTCCCAACGGCCTAACAACTCACATATGTTTGGATTACGTCTCAAATCGACCACCGCAAGCGAGTGGTTGCCTCTGCATTCTTCCGGTAGTTGTGAGGTTTCTAGTTTACCGACAAGCAGTGTGCTTGGAGTTCCCGTCAACACACGTAGCCAAATCATCGCTGATCTGTCGCTGAGGTTACACGCCTGCAGATCAACCGCTTTGACCCATAAATCATCGAATAAAGACTCAGCAATTCTGATAGATCCAGAGTCACCCAGCTGCGGGTTATCATTCATGGTGATTCGGCGAAGGCCTCCGAGCTGGTCGAGAGCTGGATAACGATAACGCAAGGAGTCTTGCCATGTTGCAGTGTGTCTTTGAATTGTTTGGTGCTTCAGAATATGAAGTGAAAAGTATGATTTGAAGTCAAATCCTGGATATCCTACTAAACAAATACAAAGTTAACATGGCGTAGTTCATTCCATGGAATATTACAATTCAATTCAGCGTCCAAAATAACACTACAGAAAGTAAACTACAGTTACCTCCGAGTATGCAGTTGGTATCTGTATCTTTGGACAGAAGATTTAGGTACACAAGAGCTTTGTAAAGACAAGGAGTTTCAGGGGGCAGGACAATAACTTTTTGGTTTTATATGATCCGTTAAATTCACACTAGCTGTTGTATCCTTATCTTTGATACTGATGGCTGAATTTAACCAGTTTGACTTTTGCTTGCTGCTTTAATGGATTTTGTTAGGACCCGGAAAGAGTCACATTGAAGTGGTTGTCGTCATCCAGCTGGAGTTGTACTTAAATGACAATAAGAGTATTTCAACTGAAACAATAATCGGAGGATGAGAGATCCGGATTTAAAAAGTTTGAGTCCTCTATTTACATAGGCGCTTAATAGGCTTCGGAGTATATCAATAACCACTTCTTTTCGTGACACTGAGCAGCCGATCCCAGACATACAAGACATGCTGATATTTCCTAGTGCTTCTTGAGCCTATTCCCCTAAATTGCAGTTAGGCTGGCAAGCTAGGCACCAGGCTTATCCACACGTTTCTCAAAGTTTGGATGAGCCATCAAGCTAATTTTACTGAATGTCTCATCAGTCAACCGCAAATAGAATACCCGATAAATTTTGTTTCAGTTGACCCTTAGTCTGAACTAGCCATATGTTACTGATCCAATTCGACTTCATGCAAATAAAGAAATCACCATTTGAGCATACACCTGCGATCGCTGTATCGTCACAGCTAGAATTCTATGACGGCTTGCAGTCGTCGTGTACCGTTCGTGGCAAGAGATTTCCACCCTTGTTTTATCACTACCAGCTAGGGCTATCATATAGCGCTCACTGTTGACATGATGATGACAGTGTTCCAAGTTGCACCTCTGCTCTCCATGACCCCAGTTGAAGAGTAAATGCTCTTTCAATGAAGCTGACCACCACCCAACCTATAAGATCTCATGCATACTTGAAGCAATATTATGCGTACTCAGTATATAAACCGTAAGGCAAACTGTTGCGTGATTGATAAGTGTTCACAAGTGCGCTGCCATTACTGGTGATCTTGGGGACAACTAGTTGGAATGCCAATGCATTGGATATTTCACACCTTAACAAACCTATTTCTTTTCAGTATGGAATCCATCATCATTTGCGCATACTACCACCAAAACAAGCCTTTAGGAGGATATGGAAAACAAATCATCCAAAGGATGAATATAACCATGAATGTACCAAAGGTGCTTCTCAACTAGCAGTTACTTAGAAATCTCTGACAGCCCACTCTGGGTTTTGCCCTTATTGGGACGAGAGGGATCCAGCTGGGATTCAGCTGATTCTCTCGTTAAAATCATGTTAATTTTAAATCAGTATATCTTGCTGACTGCGCAACGGAGGTTGTTTAGTTTCACGCAACGCTCAATATCTCATGGGACTACCCCGTGATTGCAGCGGACAACTCGACCAGCCCGGCTTTCCAGTGATTGGTGCTTGGAGGACTTCCTTCGTTCGGAGCTCCGTACTAGATTTCTTTGAAAACAAGGGTTTCAGTCACAACAGCGAAACACTTCAAACCATGCTTGTAAAAAACTACTGGCCTTTTTTCGGTTCTGTGGCGGAACGGCCACGTACAACATCGTATTACTTTGACACGATATTTCAGTGTCCTGTTAGACGTAAACACACGTGTCTTGGCTGGAGGAAAACTCACCTGTGAACAACTTCCCGACAGGAAATGTTAAGGTAGTCAGATTCCTGTAAATAACCCTATTCAGTGATGCGTGCGGTGCAAGTTTTTTTGCTTCTATGGTGTAGTCAAACACTCAGTGAAACGGACGCAAGCGACACATAAAACATGAATGAAACAGGATCCCTCTGCTAGAAAACCGACTGTGTGGTAAGCCAGACGAAAAGCTTCAGTTACTGTCACAGTGGTTCAACGGAAAAAACATCAGATAATCCCGCAATCTGATTTTATTATATAGCATCCGATCAGCTGTGAGGAGTTGGTGAGCAAAACATTTTCCGAGAAATGACTGAACGATGGAACGTAGCCAGTAAAAAGTGGAAAATTCGTCCGACGGATCGCACTACCCATAAGGTAGCTAAAAACTCTTCAGTAACCTGCTACCGGCTTCGCCCTACACATGGCTCACCAGCAACGCACAGTCACATCGGCAACAATTCCTAGAGAGAGTTAAAACTAACAAGTCATCGGTTCTGAGTGAATATTGAACACGAAAGCCAATGCAAAGACAAACAACACTAGTAAAAGGATAACTTTGTAAAGCAGATGGTGCCGAAAATTTCCCATAATGTTTGCGATTTAAAACAGAAAAATGTGAATGAACGCAAAATTAGCCCAATTTAACCTACAGAAATGCAAGTGAAGTGCGATTCGGCATTTACGGCACGTGATATGCTCACAGATTAACAAGTGCGGTTGCAAGTTCAGCATTGTCGAAGAGGTCAACAACATACTTTATGCTGAAAACCGACCGCATTTAAACATAATAAGGCATCAATAATTCCGCACTCTAGCGATTCAAGTCACGTATCACTTTTTGTCTGGTTACACGAGCAAAGGTAAAAGGCTCATACAAATTTTCCTTATAAAAGCACTACTTCTAGCTTGGTGAAGATTCAAAATTTCACTCGTGATTCCATTATTAAATTGACGTCACTATATTTCCAAAAGCCATGAAGACTGTTTCCTCTTTGTTGACAATTCACAAAGGTGTGCATCACATAAACCTCTTCAAAATCGCGGTTTTCACTGAGATTCCTGAGGTACACACTGCTAATGAGCAGTACAGTGCTTCTTAGATTTTCAGCACAAACTTTTTTCATCAGGATGATAAAATTCCTATTGTTGATTCCGAAATATCTTCATACTTCCATCGTTACCGTTGTTTTTCCTCCAGTGTTTTCTTTCAGTTACAGGGGTCAAATGCAAATACACAGAAAAACAGTAAATTGTAGCAGGGACGCCATGTTGTTTTTTCGTGCAGTCTTGTTTACGCCCTGCCAGTAACAGCGCGGGCTCTACCACTCCCAATAAGCCTGGATATACGCGGATTTTTTTGTGACGCAGTCTTTGAACTGCCCGTCTAAGAGATAAAACCTAACAGGTCCACGGCGATGACGCAGAAGTGATCCTGGGCCGTTTCGCAATGCAAGAAGTGTGTAGCGGTCCTGAAAATATTACCTGAATGCCTTATTATGGACATTTGCGTTTTACATTGGTTATCAAGTTGGTAATTACAGACATAATATTTGACGTTTCTGTTCCCAAGCATTCAGAGGCATTTGCACTTTACGCTAACACTCCTGTACCAAGACATTGGCCAAAATGAAGAACTTAGGCTCAATTGAAGCAAATTTTGCCGGTTTTCTGAGGCAGTTCCTCTCCCGCATTACTGCGGTTGATGGACCAAACGTTTAGAGCTTCAAATGGTTCAACTTTATTTTCATTATCATTCGTGTGTTCAGCCGACCCTTGTGATCCTTGTGAGGAAGGCTTATCAGACACAAAGTCCATAGTCCGGTTGTGCAGTCTGTACTTCGGCGAATAAGAGCGCATTAAGGAATGAATAATACCGGGCAATCACATGAAATAGATGTCGATTGATTCCCGCTGTTTGGAACTATCGGCGTTGATCCAGAACGGTGCAGTAAAACAAACGTTATGATCGCTGCTGTTATGCAATTCGAAAACCAGATCCATGACTCCAGGTCTATTAGAAAAGAATGTTTCTATACTGACCGATCAGTGATCATAGCGTGAGTACGAGAAAACGTGGGCTGAAATGCGGTGCCGTAACATCAGCTGATGAAACCTTATCAATTTATTCATAGAGGTGATATAGCTGTAACTTATAAAAATGATCGCCTTCATGTGTTCTTAACTTTGTGTGCCAAAAGAAGGTGAGCTAATGGCCTCTACCAAAGGAAGCAACCAATACCCGCCCATAGTCTTAAATTTCAATCAAAGGAATTTTTACTGAATTCAGCTTTTAAAGCCGACTCGAAAATGTGATTTGTTTTCCGCACGGTCTGAAGAAACATCTCACAAAAATAAATCAAGTTCGAAAAATTTCCAGGAATTTTTCTGGTAAACGTTTAATTTAAGATATTTCGTTTTCGTTTGAACGCCTCATAATAGTTTGTCGGCTATTAGCTTTATTCCCCAAGGAGTGATTAATGGAGAAATTTTGTTTGGCACTGTTTGGTCGATCAGCTGACTCGCAGGTATCACCTGACCTGCAGTGTGTCGAAAGCCATCACATCCTAACGCACTCGCAAATGGCTTTCAGGAAGATTAGTAGAACGCCCTATACTCTGCATTTGTTATCAATAAATGTTCCAAAACCCCATCCAGGTATCCTTTTATGACAAGGTGTTTGTGACAGAATTACTTAACAGTTAATTGGTATTCCAACCGTTTTTCGATCGAAAAGTGGAAACAATCTTGAATCAGGGGTAGCGGCTGCTAAATAACGGGACCCTGCAAGCTTTCATTGAACTGTTCGGTGCACATGTTTCACAACAAGGAACAACAAGCGGTGACCACATGATTTCTATTGATATTCAATTCTATGTTGGACAGCTGTTTGTCTGCGTGTGTACTGATCTGAACTCCGATTCCATGTGCATCGAAATTAACAACTGTAGTTATTTCTTTCCGTTACACGCTGAGAAGTTTCTTCTTCAATGTGAGCTAATTGGAAAAAAACGTCTAGACACACAGAATAAGCGCAGCCATGTGAAAACGGTACATGTTTTGTAAGAGTAAACGGTCGTTTCTCATTATTCAGTTTTAAATCACAATGGAAGCCATTTATATCCTTGCCCGTATATTTGACACCCATAAACTGATTCCGATTCGGATGGAAGCTTCTCTTTTTCCAGCCTTCTAAACGTGAATCATTTGAGTTCAAGTGGACTTAGGGATAAAGGGAAATTGAATCGGGGACTGGGCCTAATTGGTGAGTATCAAGAAGGGCGAAACCGGTCATGGACTTTTGAAGATCTCATGAGTATTGTGTTGATTCAGCAGCTTTCTTCACAGTTTTGTGCTTGATGACCGCAAGGTCAAGTGAATGTCCTTCTGCGATGTACCCTTTCCCTTTCTTCTTGACAAAGATTTAACTTGCCAAGTTCCTTGTAAGCCGATTGTCAACAAGAATCTGGACCTACTAGACTTATAACCGGGTGCGTATCACGTTCTATTGTCATATTTCTGTGTGTCAGTACATATATAAGTAAGATTTAGTGATAAATCCCCGGCTGATGGCTTACAATGTGGCAAACTAAAAGACTCAGTTAAATAAAGTCACCGAGAAGCTAGTTTTCACAGTAATTTCAGAAAGTTTATCTACTCACTCGGCAGAAGAGTATATTTCCAATCATTCTGGCCATTGCGATGAGCTGAACATTGCCAACCCACATTAGTGATTCTGCCCTGAGCTGTACGATTATGTCACGTGTGTATTCCTCGTAAAACCTGATTTACACCACAAAACTACCGTTCCAGTTACAACGACACTAAAATGCATGTCGGTTCAGTAATGGTTCGACCCCAAAAATAATAGTCATTCATAATTTGAACAGTTGACAGATATGACAGTCGACCAACTGGGGAATCGATGCAGAGTGGCGGGATTTCATATTCTAATTTGTTCAGATATTTATGTATATAAAACGTCATAATGCGCTGAATAATCAGTACTCCTGCTTTCATTTGAGTCTGATCACACCGATAGTTAGCGAGGTCCAAAAGTAAAAGCAAATATATCTAAAGCACCAGTGTGATGAGATTATACAAAGTACACTCGCTTACCCCCAACAGGAAGCAAATCCGTAGATGAAACAAACCATATAAAACTAGAGCGGAAAATTTTCGGTCCATGAAATGCTTGACTTGTTTCCCAAGGAGGCACATCACAATGGAAATCTTCTGTGCAGCAGGATAGTTGGGAAACTATAGCTTCAAACAGTCTATCCCATAAGCGCAGACGACATCAACCCGCCACATTATCAAATACTTGTACATTGGACCTGATTGAACGTTGTCCTTCGTCATCCTATGCTGGTCCGCGAAGCAGCGACTCGGGAGCAGCGGTAGGGATTTTGGCGTAGTGGGGGCTGCGCTAATCACATCTTCACACTCCATGAGACGCTAGAATAAAGTACGTATGGGGATCCACAACTTTCATAATCCTGAATTTCCAAGGCGCTTTTGATTCTGTTGACGCGTTCGTCTGCTTTAAAATGCTTGCACAGCGAAAAATGCACTAGTGGTTTGTCAGTATACTTGTCAGACTTGCATGCATGTGAAAGCATAGTGGCAGCTTTCCTACAGAAAGGGATATTCGTCAGGGATGCTCACTTCCTCCATTCCTACTCATTTTTTTGATCAACGAGTTAATGAGATGAACAATGGGAGGTCTTCAGAAACCTGGTGTTAAAATGGTTGCTGACGAAAACCTTGTCGATTTGGAATCTGTGGTCTCAATTATCCCCGTCTTCGAAGAGAGGAACGCACAAGTGTTTTTGGGAGAATGATCGAAGTTCTCTTCTCTTTTGGCATGCGTTTTGTGTAAAGTCATACTCCTGGACATGCAACCACTTAACATGCCATTTACAATCCGAGGAGGGGGCAATTAAGGTTTTGGAGCATTTTACGTGTCTTGAAAGTTGGGTAAGTTCCGAGGTGTGATAGATGAAGTTAACGCACCAATCTGTGAGTTACAGGACAGTTTGAGACATCCGTGGCGCCAAAGTGTTTATCTCTGAATTTCAAGGGACGCGCAGATCGGACTCCAGCACGGGCAGTTTTTTTGCCTGGCTGTAGGACGTACACAGCGAGCTGCCGAAATGGAACGTACTCAGGTGTTCGGTAGCCATCATCTAAGAACCATAACCCATTCAGGCTGGTATCAGCGAATGGATAATTGGAAACTGGATGTTCGGTTGTGCAGCAGAGACTTCACTTAAAGAATATGTTTAGCACCGAAAGCTGAGGCGATTGGGCCATGTATTATTCATGACGAATCGTTGTTTACCAAAAACATCACTCTTTTCCGTGCCTTCTTCAGAGTAGTGTAAGCGCGTCACCCGGAAACACGTGTCTAGAACCGGACAATGCTTGATTCATGATAATACCATCTACCAGCTTTTCAGCACTTGTAAATGTATCTAGTAAATACGATTGTCAGGAGTTTAAATTATGAGCAACTTTAAGTCAACTCTGGAGTGGGTGCACAGTTTAAATCACGTAGGCTTAGGCTTGAAGCTATTTTAAACCGTTGGAGTATGCTTCTTGTGGAATTACTCTGCTCTTCACTAGGACATAACGCGGAGGTTGATCAAAACCCATATCGAATGGGGGTCTTTGTGCTTTTGTGTGAAATCACAGAACACCGAGAATCTAATTCAGACAGAATCCCAGCTCCGAACGGTCCAATGACAGCCACCATCATCATATTCATCTCAAGTACATTGACATCTGTATGGTGAAAGTTGCGAAGCAATAAGGAGAGTAATAAATGAGAGACGCGTCCGGACATCACTTCGGGGAAAGGTGCATATTTTCGCAGCCTCGCGCAAAGTGAGGCTCCTGTACAGGAACAAAATTCTGCACCCAGGCAGTTCCTCTACAAAATGACAGCCCTCTCATCACGCGCCACGCTGCAAAGTTTCATCCAAGATGGGTCCCTTTATTTGAGCGGTATGTGCTGTCATTTCGAGTAAGTGTATTCTGGCCAGCTAGGAGGAGATTCTGGGTGCTATTTACTACTACTTAAAAGGACGTAAGTGTATATACCGGCTTCCTAAACCCCCAATACACTAATGATAGTCTCTCTGATTGGCGTTTTCGGTTACCTGTCACATTCAAAATCAATATTATGCTTCTCTTACACAGCACGGTGGTTTCCGTGTTTGGTGACCACGACTGAGATCAGTGTGTTTGTGTAATGCAGTAAATCCACCCACCAGATGAAATCACTCCAAAAGAGATAAATACCCTTGAAAGTTTAAAGCAGCCCTATAAGACGCGACAAATAGCAAATTAAAACGCCACTCTCTAGATGAAAACAACGTGTTTCGTCTGTTGTAATATCAAGTGCCTTAGCTACACTAATTTGATTAAGTGTATTTGGATAAACTATTTTCAAGACGAAACGGCGCAGAAGAGTAAACTATATGAGACCATTGCCTGGCTGGACAACTAGATTACAACTGGAGGCGCTTTAGAAGGAAGATGCCGCACAAGGGCGTGTTTTGCATCTTAAAAAAGGCAAAGGAAAACTCAGATTCACAAACTAACTGGAGTTTGATGGTGGTGAGATCTGATAATTTCCAAATTGAGATTTTGTCCTGTAGGTGAAATCAATCTACACTGAAAAGCCTAGAATCACTATGGCTTTTTGATTTTTATTGGGAATTCGTATCCTGAGTAGGGCTCACCTGACATGACTTCAGTGGGGCGTTTCAAATCCACGATCGGGTTTGGGTCGGGGTTATCTGCTGCGCTAACGTCTGTGTTGAATCCAAATCTTGAAGATAATGGAATTCTTTTTGCACGATTCTTTTTTCCCTAGCAGTTTTTAATATCAAACTTAAAGTGGACCAGCCTCTCACCTATTATCCGGGGAACACCATTTGCCCCACTTCACCCAGCTTCATCATGACTTAATCCTCTAACGGCTGGAGTTTCTCAGCGTGGAGAACGTAACCTGTTTTACGACACAGAGAGATTCCAATATCTAGGGAGTTTTCCGGTTTTAAGATGCAGCTGCTTACGGTACCTATCTTCTAAAGCCTTCCATTTACTCCTGTGCTTGATTTGGCCTTGTATTAGACGAGAAGCTATTTAAGACGACGACTTGTAATATCGTTCTTATTTCTTGTTCAAAAGCTGGCATTTACTAGATGGAGCGCAAAAAATCAAACGAATTTGACTGGTTTTGAGAGTATTCAATGCTTTACTATTATTGAATCAACGAGAAATTCGCCGTTTTCCCTACAGCAAAGGGTAGGCTAGGTTAATTCACATAGGTACACAAAATTAAAAACGGCCACGGTCAGCTTTGATTCACTGCACCACTGTGTGTTTATCGCGGCCGTGACTGTTGTGCTACGCGTCTTCAAGATAAAAGTTTTGGGTTCTTTTGACGAAATCTAAAAACTACATTTTCGTCATCATTGTTAATCCCACGATAACACACTGGAAAAATTATTCTGGTGGCTTTTACATGTCCTTCAGATAACAGCTCCCACACAACTCTTCTCCATAGACGCAACTTATACTTGTCGACGAGGATACCCTCGGGAGCCTGAGAGTGTCACTTATGTCAGATATGTTTCTGCAACTCTGAACGGGAAGAAAAATGCGGCATGCTTGGGTCTGAGTGTTGTTGGCACAATCAACGACAAGCCTGATAAATCTGCAACTATGCTTCGTTTTTCCTCGGTTTCCGGAGTTTACCGTGGTCTTTACGATCCATAGACACTTTGGTTTATCTCTTCACTAGGAAAAGCATACTAAACTATAGCCCTGTTTAGTCAAGTCCCAGGAAGTGGCTGAATTGTCTTAATCAACACATTGTGCATTTTGACGTGGGGTAAACCAGCTACATTCTTCTTGGACGTGCACTGTCTTTATGGATTTACTGTCTTTCAGATATCATAAACTCTTTCTTTGGAGGTTTTCGTCCTTCACGACTTTCCCAGTCATGAATTACGGCAGTGTACGAGAGTGCAACATAAACTGCCTATCCGTGTAAACATACGGTATGATCCTTAGCCGACCAACAACAGGCTATCTACACGAATGTTTACACATGCACACATTACTATACAGTTGCAAGTTCAGATTCACTCAAATATAATCGCCCTTTAAAATATCTGAAATATCGATGACTGATGAGTTTTCAGCAGTTGAAAGGGGTGGATGATAGAACGCCATGATTTATGACCTGAGCTGTCCCTGTTGATGAGACCCATTCTTGCTGCGATGCTAATTCTCATCATTTTGTTCTGCTATAAGTCGTAGTAAAAAGTGGTAACTATTGATAATAGTAATACTCGTTCAGCTGTAACATTACTCCGGTGCCTAGCAGCCATGTGACTCAAAGGAATCACGAGGACTGAGGTACTGCCAAGTTGCCCAAGCCTAGACAGGACCAGTCAAGAGGCGGAGGTCTGAGTCGAGCTAGGTACCTTTCGGTCAGTAAGGGCCAGGATAACAGCTTACTGGTAAAAAGTTCATGGTTCGTTGGTTCGTTTCCGATAGACATGTGTAAAAATACAATATTCCTCGGAATTGCCCGACCATAAACGTG
Organism: Opisthorchis felineus; assembly: GCA_004794785.1. Lineage (NCBI taxonomy): Eukaryota > Metazoa > Platyhelminthes > Trematoda > Opisthorchiida > Opisthorchiidae > Opisthorchis > Opisthorchis felineus. The sequence continues at coordinate 380,139 of SJOL01006343.1, read as the reverse complement.
CAAGTGGACAACTACGATATATCTACAGTTGAATTTTTATGCAATGGACGCTTAAGAGGTAGACCACGAGGGGTTACTGCACAAGATACCGCTCGTTCTAGAGGGCTAGACTGTCTAGAGATTCCCGTGCAAAAATGCCTTACTGTATGGTAGAAGAATCCATACTGGCTGTTTTGTTCAGGGTTAGTTAACTATATTAGTGCACGGACGATTGTCCTAACCCTAGCTGTTCGCCACTGATGTCGAATCAGGGACCAGGACTACCTGAGTATTCCAAAGAAGGACGAAAACGCCAATAGGCTGGCGAAAGTTTTCATCGACGTTACAGGTACTATTGGAGATCACTGTTTGATATTTAATGCAAGAATATCTACCCACTCCCTACAACTAACACTTGGCTGAAAGGGTCCATTTTTGGCCTGGCTGTCAACGCTTGCTTTAAATATCATCACAACTACCCAAACATTTCAGATACGTTGCTATCATGGTTCCCATATTAACCGGCAACTGAAAGTTAGTAGAAATGCTGTGGTATAGAAATCTTTTGATGTTAAAAATAGTCTATTACCACCAAAACCACTGGACCACGTCACTGATGTAATGCAAATCGATAACTTCTTGCATACGCCTTGCTTTGATATCAAACAAACATACGATGAACCTGATTATGGTAAAAATTTGAGTCCGTTGTCGATTGTACTAAAATTCAATAACCGTAGCCTACTTTAATTATGCGAAACTATGGCCAAACAAACAGAAATTGCAAGCAAAATCTTCGTCTGACTGTCCCTTGGGACATCATATCCAGCGAAACGGTTCTCAGATGTGAACAAAAAAGGACAGCTAGCAAAATTTAACGTAGAACTATGATTCCATCACATCATTTCGAAAGATTTAACCAGCACACGCGAAACGGACAGTGGGCGTGACTGCAAGTGTATTACAGCATCTATTCTCACAAATGCCAAAATGGGGCAAAAAAAACTTTCGACGTACTATGACATGCTTTGATGGTCGGTTTCCAGAAATTAGTTTTTTTTTGACAGGCAACCTTTCAAACAGATTTGCTGTATTAAACAGAAACTCCGAGTGATCAACCAAATTCCGTGATAAATTCGCCTGCCCGGAATAAGTAAAACCAATCACAAAATATGTCAGGCCAAGCAAATAATGTTGGCCTGAGGTTAAACTGGTCTTTTTTATTTTTCACGTTACCATAATTCTCTGCACAGTCCGGCTGACAAAAATAAGAGAGGTTTGTGTAAATTGACTGAAATTTTGAACATCGATGGACATTCAGATCGTGCTTATTTTTACTTATGTTCTCCTTAAAAATTACAAATGTTACACTCAGCACCGTTTTGAACCACATTTTCTACAGGGCTACAAGATTTGAAGATGTTTCTATTTTCATTAAACTGTATTTTCTATAAACGAAAAGATCGCTGACGACCCATAAACTCTCGACCGCCGACCGACTGCGCTGAGCGGAAGTGTACTCCTGTATAAAGTGTACTAACAACGAAAGCTAGTTAAACACCGGTTCTTTAGAATGGACATTTTAACCACAGATAATACTGGGGAATCAGCAATTATTTCCCCTCACGGTACACGCTAGCCATATGGTTGTTGAAACTCTTCAACAGCCCAAAACCGGTTTGCCTTTCATCGGGCTCACCAAGTCGACATAGTTCCCCACTTTCCCTTCAGTCAACATCGTCTTCTACTTGAAACCAAACTATACGCACATGGCTAAGTGATGCTGTTTGCTTGGTTAGAGGATGAGAAACGCTCTATCCTGGCTACTACAAGCTATGTCAATCAGCTGCATGTTGCCGAACGGTTAAGTATTCAACAAGGGGAGGTTGAGGGCCCGAACTCTACTGGATTCTCGTGAGATGCGAAGTGCTTATTACTCCAATAAGTATGGAGCAGCTATACAGTACTTACCAGCACTCCACTATGGTTTGTTTTCACCTACGGGACAAAATATCCATTGAAAATGGGTTTTGAGCAAAGGAAGGTCTCGAAAAGATAGTTTGGTTAAGGTCAAGCAGAAGACCATGATACCCCATTTGGTAGAGGAATTCCCGTTTCTATTTGGTGGTCGATCGTAGTTGAGGTTTAGTGAATGACGCGTGTGATATGCTGCCTCAGTTGCCCGAACAAGTTCATAAAAGTGTAGAACGGTACTTCAAACTCAAAGATGTCCTTGAAAACTCCATCAATTCAGCGGCATATCTGATTTGATTACAAGACGGCTCCTGTCATCTTTTCCACAATAAAGCTGTTGATCTATGAGGGCGTAAGGAGTAAATGTTGTAGAGGAGCCCGAGTCTGGCAATTCTGATTGGCTGGGGTATTTGGTTTTCCCAATGGATCACATTTTGCCGTGAAGAGATTGCTCCGGTGATTTGGTAAGAACACTCAAGAAACTCAAATTTTGGAGTTCAACGAAAGATTTTCTACGTGGATATTCGCTGAGTTCCAAGTAACCTGCGGACATATTCAGCCTAACCGCGTTGTTCAACTATTAACCACGTATCGGGCCTAAGTTGCGGATGTGCGTCTCAGTTCCGTCTGTTTACATTATAGAAGATGTAATAAAATGACAATTGCGAATCGGGGCGATGGACTAGACTGAATAGGCTGCTCACTATATAAGGGTCGTGAAGATTACGCATTCAAGGCAGTGAATTTGTGTACGGAGCGTCACTAGGTGTGCTTTCTCAGTCGAAATGCAATGCAGTAGAAGATATAATTAAAAATAATTTATAAAGGGGACCCGAAACTGCCTAACGACAGATTTATGGGAAATAGACTAATAACAGGGGAACTTTTCTCAAGGACGGTTTCAGAAGGCAACCGTCTAGTTCCATGGGGCGGAATCATATCATTTCCGTCACCACGTGATCGGCATCAGTATCTCAATTCGGACAAGACAGTTGCTTCAATCAATTCACTGAACTTGTTGAGTTGATGCAGAAGAGACAAGGATCTGGGAAATCTTGAAATTGTACTCCAGCACACACAATACAAACGAAAGACAGAGGCTTTGAGAGAGACACGAATCCAGGACCTCTCTCTTACCAGACGAGTGCTCTACCAACTTCGTCGGAAAGTAGGGATAATATTTTGTTTTGAAATGAGTTATTGAAGTCAAATAGCTTCGGATGGCATTTGAAATTATCTGTCCGATAAAGTTATGCTAAACACACACTAAGCGCCACGTGTCAGAGTGAAATATCGATTATTCTGAGTAACCAGCAGCATAAGCCATTGGGACAAAACCACTCCCATCCAGGGGCTATTCTGTATACTTAGGCGTTTTGTAAACTAAAAAGTTTTTTTTCTAAATCCCGATTCAAGAGTCTTTTGACCGGTAAAGTTGATTAAGGCGCAATCTTTTCCCACGCGCAACCGACTTTGTTAGAATGGCTTCTAATAGTCAAGCGCCAAGCAAATCTGAATATGTCTAGACGATGGGCTGGGGAATGGATCAGATTTTTTTTAGAAGACACGTGTTTGATTCCCAGACGACCATAATGGGACGCGTAATGACCTAGCCACGCGCATTATCAAATTGTTTAAACACGCAATAAGTTTGTTTGGAGCACACTGCATCATTATAAGTCGTCCAGTGGTTGTTATAGTGAAGGAGCCGACAAATAAAGCAGAGCCTAATTTAAAGAACTATCGAAACATCTGCAAATCTTTTTGTAACTCCCTTTAATTAACATATGTCGGACACAAAACTGAGATACTATTTCCGTTGTAGACAGCGTGCCTAGTCAACAAACGGCAAATGTTTAATGAACAGACTGCTGACCTCCTCAAAATTTTGCAATAAATATACACACTAGTTTCCGACAAATACCCTCATTTGCACACTAATTAGGTTTCGACGGGAGACTCAACTGAATCCAGCTGAACCTCTCGTTCACGATGGCTAGGTAAAACACATGACTGACGGAAATTCGGGAACTGTGCTCATTTGATTAGCCTCAAGAGGGGTGAGAGCGTTCGCAAGCTATGGAAGAGTTTTCAGCAATCTTATAGCAGTATGTTACGGTAAGTGTATTGGTTCTTTCTGCATGGGGTTCTCATAGCAAGTTGCAGCTTGCTCATTAGAACACTGCAGATGGAAGGGATGGAGAAGCATTGTACTTTTTGGAATGTTTGACTGCGCATGTCTTATCACACTTATGGGGCAAGAAACCGTCCCTGATGCTAAAACTGTATGCATTTTATTGGTGAAGCGTATGATTTTCTATGAATACTCAAGTTGTTTGCTGGTTACAACATACCCTGTTTCACAAATCAGTCTCATCTAGAACGGTCGTCATTGTTTGACTGTTGGACTATGTCTTACCGAGTTATTTCAAGTACCTAATAAATGACTAATCGCCAGTGGCGACAGATCAAATTTCTCATAACAGCCTCCCATGATGAAAAGCAGGTCTAAAAGTTTCATCCACTTCAGGGTGTTTTTCCGATTACTTTCGGTTCCTTGCTGCCATTCTGTTGGCTTTGACCTCTTGTCTAAGTAGAGCAATATTGAATCATACAGGGAAGATTGCATAGGCAGTTCAATAACTACTACTAACAACAACAAACCTGCATCGATCCTATCTGTGGTTTGGAATGGGTAGTTACTTAATGCGGGCAATTATACTTTTGACTGTGTGCATCTTCTCGGTTGCAGCCCTTTTTAACTTTACTGATTTTCGTCGATCCCCGTCGAAATTCCAGGCTAGAACCACCCAGCTCCTGATGGTCTTGACTGCAAGCCTTCCCACACTCCGCTGATAGTTGGCAAGGTGCTTGCGACGTGTTAGGATTAATCAACGGAATAATTCCCTCACAACGTAATTTCTGCCATCCTTTAGCAAATTCTCATGTTATCACTCCGAGTTCTCCCTGTATGCCGTACTTCATCACTGATATGGGTCTTCTGTAAAACAATTAAATCACAATAGTAACATGAGAAATGTGGTAAAGCTGAATGGCCGCAGGGATAACATTTGTGTTGCATTCAAAAGCGTGGAATTCATCTGGCCCAGCTTAGAATTCACAAAACACCGTCCGCCTATTTAAGGGTGGTTAAAACCATAAACATCCAAAATACAGCACCTTTAGACACAACAACATTGAAGAAAAAATGCTTTCATTTAGGGTAAAATAAACATACTACTAACTTCCATATTGGTAGTAGTTTTTCAGCTCAGTACGTGCTTGTCGGCTTTGTTAAACGTTTTTCATTGGCGCACTGATTATCCAATCAAATTGATGAAATCGCGCCTGGAGTTGCAGTGATTACATATCCCTCTATGCTCTAGACAGAATGAGTTGCGCTGATAACAAGCAAATTGGGATGTGACAGCCACAGTTTTGCTACAGTCTTGTGTATGTAAATCGCACTCTCACACACAGACACTTTCTCGTTGAAATAGACAACCTAAAGTAAGTCGCTTAACTGCATTTTATTCTATGTCTGTTGTCGCAAATGACTTCTCGTAAGATGAACTTTTCTCGCTGGAGTTTTTCTAAGGTCATGCTGGTCGAGTAGAGAGCAGGACGAACATGGGTCTTATCAGTGACTCAGTCGGTGACCTTAATGTCCAATCGTATTGTCGACGTTAGGATAAATACTGGGAAAGGATTTACAAGCAGTGAGAAAAATTGGACTTTTGGATGGGTTACATTCACCGGAGAAGCCTACTCATCTTCCAAGAATATCACTGGAGAGAAACTATAATCATGGATGGCGTCGCACTGTAGGCTCAATCGAATCCTGAATATTTATTCTATAAAAAAGCAGCTAGTGTAATGAAGGTTGCGACATCTGGTCAGTTTGCCGGGGTGTGAAACAGGTCGCGACGTTGGAGGCAGACATCTAGATTCCGCTTTCGCCTTTTCATTCTGAATGAAGTTTTCTGCTGTCATAACAAGGTTAGCTCCTCGAACTGCAAGACTCATCATAGACAGACAGTGCTAACTGGTATAATTCTACACGAGGAGAAGCTTTGGACGATGGTGATACACGGGAATTGTGACTCCGTCAACAATTTATCTCATTTTACTATCTTGCCTAGCAGTAAATCCAGCCACGATCTATTGAGCCAATAAGCGAGTTGTAAGAACTGTGCTAAAGACGGCAGGTTTCTTTCTATGTGTGTAGTTATTGCGGTTAATCAGGTGTTTGAATTCATCCATAACATCAGCGAATTAGATTATTTAATGGTGCGAGTAAACCTTGAATGTAAGTGAAGTCGCTGATCAGGCGAATTACAGGCAGCACCGGCTATAATTTATGGAGATAAGTAAAATATGCTGTGCTGCTGACGAATGGCTTGCGCAGTGCAGTCTTACAGGATGGTCCTTTTAGAGCACAGACACAACGAAAATTCAAGCAGTACACCAAATATTACAAACGAAGTCACTTGATTTTGCGTGGCTAGATGAGCGAATTTCACGTAAGCATCATAACAAAAGGCGGAAACAGGTCAGGGTGTAAGCTCAGTGGAACGATTCTATGGGCACTTTATCGCTCACGCTGTGCTTTCGGAATATAAGTGACCGGTAACCGTAAAGTTTTGTAGCTTAAAAGAAAGCGAGTCTTCCTACAGTCAGAAATCACTCAAAAAGCGAAAATAAATACCTTGCTCACAATTGCATTAGGGTCTGAGCGAATTTCCAGTGGTACAGCTAGCTAGCTATCTACCCTAGGATCTATCTACCCTGGGATCCAGGGTATCCCAGTATACCACGGAGCTAGCACTCAGCAACCATTGGACAACACTTCTAAAGGCACCCCTGTTACGTAAAGACAGAACGGAACTGTGATTAAGCACAAGAGTGCTTGCACAAGATCAGTCGCCAAGAGTCCTTATTGGCGCACACACCCAGGTTATACAAAAAAGCGGTATGAGAGAGTCGCGCGAAATCCAGAGGGGTTTGAGGAATTGGAATCTGACTCAACTATCGAGGCACACATACCCTGCTAGAAAATGATGACACTGAGGACTTTTACACTGGAACAATGGCTGACTCCGGTCACTTCTGATGATATAATATTTTTAAAAATAAACATAAATTATCTCGTCAGAAGGCAACCTTTCAAATGTCTTTTGATAAATAATTTCGGACTCCTGCATAACGCGTTTATTCATACCCACTCGCACTGGGATAATTTTGGTCCTAACGGTTGAAACCAACCCAGGCTCAAAGTCTTTTCTCAGCATACCACTGGTTTATGATTGTTTCTTCCGAAGGTTTCGAAGACTGATGAAAGCGCGTTTGCTCAAAGGGGTCAAAAAATCTTTGAAACCTGGAAAGAAGATTAAATCTGATGAGATATTTGAACAGCACAGAGAGGAGACAGATACTGGGACGCTCAAGCACTCCGAATTGGCTCCTCGATACTGCGCCTACCTGATGGCCCTCAGAGGTGCAAAATAGGTCGTGAGCTGTCAAACAGTTTGCAGCTAACTTGTTAGCTGTGTTTCTTCAAGAAAAAACGTTTACTTTCGAGCCTACATGAGGGATGAAAGTGATAAAGCTGGATTTTCGATGGAGTCTCACGTAGATGATATGACACAGGCACTCTTTCGCATAATGTACAGCACACAGGCTGCCTGGAGATTAGGTTGCAAAGATATCGAATATATTTTCTATTGTTTTTAAAAATAAGTAGCAGGGAACGATTGCTGAAAATCCGCAGAAAACTCACTACCCACTTCGCGCCGTTTGAAACTCATGTGATGGGCTTAACCCCGGAGTCTCTGACTTTAGTAGCCATTAAGTTAAAATTTATACTTCTGAGCGCATATAGTGCCCTGATTGCGGGCTCCAAGCTATCGCCTCATGCTACTTATTACAAATAAAAAAAGGATCAACGCAGCACAACATACTTCCGTTTAATAAGCTGATGGTGCTCTGACAGCTTAAAGCCCGAAAGAGGCTTTAGCCCGTCACTGGCGCTAGCCTTCAAAAAGTTTAGAACCCTTGACATTGAGTTACGAATCAGTCTGATGACCCTGCACTGATGATATCCCCACGATTGGTGATGAAACGTCTTCAAGCTAATTGCCACACTCGGGAAAAGATCAAAAGCCGCTTCAACCACGGCAGACTAACGCAACCGAGCTAGCACTATTTCGATATATTGCCAGTAAAGCGGAATGTTGGACGCTGGTACCCATTCGACAGAGTCAACAACATATATCATCAAATGGATGTTAGAAGTTTTTTCCCAGTACCCAGCTCCAGATTAGGGTTTGAAACGTAGTCATGTACCCAGTTCAGATCAACTTTATGCATCCTGCGGATGGGGCACCTATTGCTTCTGTCAATGTGGCTTTCTCCACAGTTGCATGTGAATGGATATAGTGGATGCAGTTTGACGCAAATGAGCCTCACCTCTAGTCCGGATGGTCGTTCACAACTCTGTTTGTTTTGTTTTCTTCTTCACACTGTGGATAATTGCGTGGATATCCTCTCGGGCCATTGGGTAGCTCTTTTGAAATAAAGTGCTCAGAACAAAGGCATTTTGGCTACTACCTCATGCCTGGCTTTCGATCTTTTCAATTTACCGTTCTGCATGGTAAAGCATAATCGGTGTACGTTTTTCTCCTTTCTAGTTCATAACAGACACATGAAAATTCTACGTGCTTGAGTGTACAGTGTTTGCACTAACGTTTGCTTGTACTTCAGTGGGTTAAAATTAGAAAGATGAGTGGACATCTGCATTTCCTATAGAAAAGACGTTAATTCAAACTCCCAGCTGTGCTTGTATGCGGAGTGTCTAGGAGTACCCGGCAGTTGTCGGCTTCTTCCACGAAGGCACTGGAACTAATGGGATGAACCATATTCAAACTTCAAACAAACTTGAGTATACACCTCTTGTCCTTCACTTGGATGTGCGCATCATCTTCGCTTTGTCTCCGATTGGGCAACACCATTGCATTGACTAACCGTTTCTCTACCTCGATCATGAAAAGTTCCAAAAAAACCGGTCCCTCCGGACAGGCTGTCGTTACTCTGTTAATATGCTTTGGTGACCAGTTGAGGTACTTGGGGATAAAACTTAAAATTAACACCCTTTACATGCTTTCAGTTATTCGGCTCTGAGGAAATTAAGCCGACTACTCGATGTATCAGTGTCCTTATCGCCTCCTCGTTTAAACTAACGAAAAGATACAACTATCTTAATTTGACAAAACGACTTCCAGCCTAGGAGAGCAGACTATCACATTGCACAATTATTCAGAAATGTAAAATTTCCCTCTTAAGGCGAACTCTAAACCTCCTCGTCAATGTCACATTGATGGGTATTAGGTACATCGTGTTCTTACATGCAGGCAATGCTCAAACAATTACAGTTACGGAAAACGTACCAGCATCTAATGCATTCTGCTAGCGATCTTCATGTGATCTGCAAGATAATCTCTACTAAATTCTGTAAATCTGTGTCAAAGAAAAGACCACCAGGATCCTGTTTGAGAAGCCTTTGACCCACCGCGAAATTGAATGTATTTCTCAGGATTCCAGCATGTCCGAAACTTGCCTACTGTGTCATCGACCAATTTCAACCAGAAAGACTTTATTTGGGCTTGAGATATAACGTCTCATACGAAGCTTCCCACTTACTCGCTGTGGTATAGTTTGGAAATATGTTGACTTAACAGGCAGAACTCACACCTAGTGGCACAGACAGTTTCGGCTCGTCGTAGGACAAGCCCGTTGATGCTGCTCGAAATTTCCAAACAGGCGGCAGATTTGTTTCAAAAAACACGTGTGAACGCCGATTCAACAATACTGTTGTCCTCATTCTAGATAAAGTCTCGGGTCAAGTTATCCTTGACAAGACGATTCACACGGGCAAATCGTTTGTACTCCTAAATGATGACCATAAATTTGTTGCACCTGAAGAAGGACAGTCCGTCACGTGCCCAGAGACCCGTTTCTGTTAACCTCTAGGCTTGTGTTTAAGCGTGAATGGATTTATGGGAAGAGTGGTAGTCGGTTAAAGCTTAGCAATAGCTCCACACCTGAAATTTATGGACTTCCTAGAGCATACAACCCTGAGGTGCCGCCGTAACGCAAACTATTTCGGTGGGTGATCGATATTACGAAGCCAGTCGTTCAGACATGTGACAGTTTCGGTTACAAGATCACTTTGGAACTGTAAAATTGAAAATTTATGTAGACGGGCTGCTTTTCTACTTCGACAGATCTGCTGAAAACTTTGCTTCTTTCGTGAACAAAAAAGCGAGTTTCAAATCCTTCAACAGACTGACGAATTAGTGTTGAGCGGTAAGCTGGCTCCGTATGTAGGAAAAGTCGTTATGGTAGACAGACGCTCTGTGTAACGTTCTTCAACACTGTCCCATTAAAAACGAAGCGGCGATTATGGATATATGCTGAAGAAGGAAAAAGATGTATTCTCAAGTTTGAATGAAAGTCAAGTACGGATCATCCAATCACTTCTGTCACCTACAACGAAGAAGCCAGAAACTTCACGTCATTCCGCTTACAAAATAACCCAGTATTTTGATTTAACGCAGTGTCTATGGGAAGTGCGGCTACTCTGACTGTACAAACATTTTTGCAATTCCATTCCACTGAAGTATAAGCCCAAAGTGGTACAAACACTGCTGTCTCGATCAAGTAGAATCTGCACGTCAACTGTATAGACTATGAGCTAGAAATACTGGCCAAGACCCTGGAACAGGGAATATGAGAGCATCAACAATCAAGTGTGAGATAGTAACCAAAACGCTTCTCTTCTGGGTGCCTTATTTCAGACAAGTGACCTAAATACACAATCGGATATCTGCAGTGTTGGAAAGGAAACATAACGCTACCGGACCCGAGGATTACCGTTGCCTCCCATCAGGTGAAGAAGTAGGGTAGCGCTAAACTGCATGATATATATATATATATATATCACTCCGTGGTTATCTGCGGAGGAAGTTATCCCACCGGAATTGGTAGGTTCCCAGTCTCCAGACAGGATGAACCTGTTTTAACCTAGGTAGGCTGCACCCCTGTGTACTGATGCCGATCAAGTCAGTGTGCTTTAATCTGTGCTTATGTGTATCTATAAAGATCATGTCCTTGTGTAATTTGCATGGTCTGCAACTACTGTAGTGGCAACTTAAAGTCCAATGCACAGAACTGGGGGATACATGTAGTAACATACTACGGTTGTATGCAGCAAAATTCGACGAATATTTTATTTTGAGAAGAAACCTATCTTAAAACAACCGTGAAAGACATGCTACTTGAAAATATAGTATTTTGTGAAGATGTGCCAAACTACAAATTATAATCCACAACACATGTTCAGGCTAGTAAGTACGAAACCAATATCACTAGTGAATTCATAATGGTGACAGCCGCTTTGACAACCCCAACTACGTTACATCCAATGTAATGAGAATTGAGAGCAGATAATAATCATATATTCATTGGCCCCAGACCACGCGCCCCGTACTTCAGTTATCCCTTCAACCGAACTTTAGCGACAACAGTCACCAGGTTTCCTCGAACTCTGTGAAGGCGCCTCTACGACAGATATCGTTCAGTTGTGGTGTACGATGGGCAGCGCAAGAAATAGGCTGCCGCGAAATCCAAAAATTCTGGCGCTTTAAGAGCACATGCGATAACCGTGGCTGATTGATCGCAACTGTACGTCCCGCATTTCTGGCCGAGGTTTTTTACCCGATGATGCTACGACAACCTTGCCACACTGGCTAAATACAAGTGTGGTGAAATCCTCTATCTTCGACTCTTGTAATTGTGCCATAGCTTGGTAGAATAATTCAGTAACTGGTCAAATTTTGGCCGGAAAATCCGATCCTTGGTTAGCAGCAACCAAGATTGCCAGTTACTCTTTACGACTTACCAGAAAAGATTGTGCAAACTTGAAACTGCCAAAAATATTGTCAGAAAAGTCCTGTGTTCCAACGGCTTGCCATAAGAAAGACCGCAAACAGTTGCATTGCTACCACTTTATCGTTATCACCGTGTCTGCAGACAGCCACGAGCATGAATGAAATTTCCTACACATGTTTCGGAACTAGCTTTAACGGAGCCTCTCTGATCCCTATCATGCAGTTGCAGAGATATCAGCAGTGAACTGCATTTTTCGGTCAAATATGATCTCAAGGTAGTTTGAGTGTTGAGTCTCACAGATAGGGGTGTGTCTAATGGCGTTTGAGCCAGATATCAATGTGCCTTCTGCAGGATAAAACAGAACGTTTCTGTGTACTTTAGGCAGCTGGTGTCATATTAACCATTGTGTTGGGAATTCGAAAAGCAGTCTCCAGCACCCCCGAAGAATCAAGAAATCTAGCTTTGCTTCTGCAACCGTCAAGTTTGACCGACTTCGATGCGCATAAGTCGGAAACATCATCCCAGTAGAGTGTTCCTTTAGTTTTGTTTGATACCATCACAATAAGGAATAACAAATCTGCCAATAAAAACCTTAGCTTAACTGTTTAGCTACAAGAAAAACAAACTAGCATATGAACCAAGGTCAGAAACGTTTTGTACGGGTCCAAATTTAATGTTGATTCACTTTTCTGTTATTGCTCTGGACGTTGTTGACAGTGGAGTAAATGTCAAAAGGATGAGCTGAATTTTCAAGCCATATACTGACGAGATGTTGAGTTGTTAAATGCATTCAGTAGACCCCGTGGCCTGTCACTGTGGAACTGTTAGTGATGGCTCGATAATGGCTCAATATCCGTCGTCTGGGCTCGTGGTGAGAAAACGGGTGAAGTAATCACGTGAAAATCAACACAGCACACGTCAGCAGCCCTGAAAAATTGAGTGCTGACAGAACCATATCTATATCTTCCAAAAATAATAACGATGAGCGTTTTCTATCTGGCTGATTCTGCCTCAGTCTCATCAAGATTCGTTTTTGTACACACAGATAAACGAGTATTTTTAGGAGAATTCCTAGGTGTGATGATGACGAAGCACTCGGATAAGCTGCATTTTTTGGCAAACATTTACAATTAAAGGGTTTAATAGAATGAGCTTTGGTCAGGAAGTGATGCTAATTACCATAAAAGGAACCCACAATTTAGGAAAATGCTGCCAGAAGAAAAGCGCATGAAACATCACGAACACTCAAAATGGGTACGGCAAAATTATAGGTTCGCAGTATGTCCTCGTTCTGTCTGGACGCGTTTCACTGAATCCATCCAGACACTGTGGTTTCGAATCGTCCTGAACCGCTCTACGTTCAGCTTGGATGAAGGTGTTACTTTGTTTCCTGTTTCAAAACAGTCAGAAACTCAGCTTCCGAATCAATAACGTTCGCCGCCCTGCCCACCCAGTGCGAGTGTTGCGAACATTGGTTGTTTGTTTATTCACCGAGCTTAGTAGTTAGCTTGCAAACGTCTTGTCACCATTCGGGGAGAAGTCGTCAGTGCGTACTAAATCCAAACCGAAATTCCACACGACGGAATCGCCTTCAGACAAAGAGCTAAAAAAAAGCTGGGCGGTAATCAAAATACCTGTACAGTAGTCACCCCGAACAAATCTGAATCCAGCGCATTAATAATTTGATCCTACTTAATAGCACTCGGAAGGTAAAAAACACCACCTTAAATCAGTCACATTCCTCACCCACAAGCGCCTTCATCATGGTGACATTCAGGACAACTCCATTAGTAAACAACTTCATTAGAGTGGCAGGAGTGACTGTCGTTTGGGTTAGATGCCTGTGACGCTGGACGTAAGACAGGGCCCTTCCTGCAAACTATAAGCACTACGGTCGGCACACAAATGCAAACTTAGCTGCGACATTTTCATGAGCCATCTACATTTACAAATTTCTAACCCGAGCGGCAGTGCAAAAAACGTGAAGCGCTCCGGCTTTCTGATACCTTGTAAAGATCAAATTTAATGTGATACAGTTTGTGTTTATCGCAAGCTGTCATAGTATGTTAGAGGACTATCGGATTGGATAAAACGTGCCCAATTTGCGAATGGCTGGATAGTAATGATTTAAGGCTAACTGAAAGTTATCTGTCTAGAACACCCCTCAAGCACTGTGGATACTGTCCTATGGCATTGAGCGGTGTTTTTTGAAAGTGAAAATGGCCTCTTCTAACGGGTGACCTCTCCTGAGGGTTGTCTGTAATGAGGAAGACGATACTAGTATAGAAGCTGACTTAAGTGTCAGGTTTGAAAACCCGCGTTTGAAAGATGATTAAACTTATATGCATTTTTTAATATCCCTTGAAATTTTCTCCCGAGAGCAAGATGGTTTTAAAGGAGATAGCTTTTGGTCTATACTTTCAAGTGATCTTCCCACAGCTGTTCTCTCTTGACATTCAGTCTGCGGACATTCTTCAAATCCGATCTATTTTGCTAATTTAACTATTAGCAAACTTGAAGAGGATCATACGCAATCACTCACATCCGGCGGAGGATTTTCAAAGGCAGGAGGCTTGGTTGTTGCATAATGGCAACTCTCAGTTGCACTGGGGAGGCAATTGTCTCAATGCGATTTTTCAGATTACCATTCAAAGTCCGATTACATAAAAGCTATATGCATAAATTTTGCAGTATTGTCCATGTAAGGGAAACTTCTGCGCCACCAGGACATTAAAAGTGGTGCTTCTGGGAAGCTCAGTAGAGAGGCACGTCAAAAGATATTAATATCAAGTCACCGCTCATCAGGTTGCAATAAAATTATCTTTATTTGGGAGCGCTGCTTTCTTACATGAGCAAGCTTACTGGAGGAACTAGGGGGTGCGATGTCTATGATTAATTTTTAAGTTGTCCAAACTACTTGATTGCACTTTAATCTTTAGGTCCTATTGCTTGATTATGGGTAGGTTTGAGGAACACAAATCGCGTATGACCAAATGAATACAGTCCATCAAATTTGTTAGCCCTTCCACTTGTGACCGACTTTCTGGTTCCCATAGCAACTTTGAGAGTTGTGAATGGCCATATGGAGTTTGTTTCGCAGGGCCTTCTAATTAAATGCGTCATGCGATTTCAAGATCACATTTGTTGCATGTCCCACAACTGTACATCGTGTTCGTACATCAGTAGCCAGCCTGTCTGAGATAGTACTTTCAAATTTCTTTTGCTGGAATTCCGCCATTCCAGCACAACCTTTTTGCCGAAAAATTAGTCGCGTTTGAGTTGCTTGGCTTCACGCAAATTTGTCACATTGTCACTTCCAAAGCATAGAATTATTTGAGACCTATGTTAAACTGTGCAATAACGTTGACCAATTAGATTTTTTGGTGTCATCCTAGGCAACATAAACCGGGTATGTTTGGGCTGTAGTCTGTTTTCTTCCTTCTCAATCTTCTTATTGTTTCACCTAGCATTTTTATGATTGTCAAGACCAAAGTTTATTTTAAATCGCAGTTTAAATTTTCAGCTTTTAGACATTTAAATTGCATAGTGTTTGAGCTTAGCCGCCTGCGCGGACATATGTCGACCGCTAAATCCGAAGAGGGGTTAGTCAGCGATTTGTGAGGCTCCGGAAATGATATGTTATCCAATTAACAATTATAGTAAAAGGCAAGTAGCTTTGGGTGGCATAATAATACATCACTGGGAGAAAACATATCCCTCGGATCAAAGAAAACTCTAAGGATTTTGGATAGCTGTCTATGTGGTAGAAAGCTTAATTCAACGTTCAAAAATGCTTTGATGTCCCGCCTCGTGACAGAGGACATTCGAACATTTGTTGAACGGGTGCAGCAAGCCGAGGACGCCTTCCTTGTCTTTTACCCCCTCCAATAATACAGCCTAAACCTGTGGTTCCTGGAGGCTGGTCTTAAGTGCACATCTCAAAATAAGAACCGAAGAAAACGCTTCTTGACGCTTGATTTTATACAATGCCTTTCTTTAACTGGCAATTGCCTGTCGACCATGCCAAAGAAACTGTAGCCAGTAATCACTACATCTGCCCCTATTACTCATGCCAAGGGACGCAATTTAGTTGTGAAGCAATAAAAAATGTATTGCTCATTAAAACATGATGTGCTTGAAGTTCTGTCTTTTCTTATACGTAGATTTATCAAGAGGAGTTTTGGTGTTTCACCGTCCTCCACCGGCTGATAAGTTAGGGTCGTGGGAAAAAACGGAAACTGCCTGCGTTTATGCAGCTCACAAGTACGGCTTCTAACTAAGTAGTCACTGAGGCATCCACTGGTGGAAGCTTCTTCTTCGTATTCTATAACCCTGCAATAACATTTGCAATATTAGTTCAACTTTGACATTTATGTGACCACCGTAGCGATTGTGATTAATAATCATGATTCAGAATGCCCATTAGAGGCCTAAATGTATCGCCAGCCCAACCAATCTTGACATACGAAAGGTATTTGCCCCAGATGACCCCATTCAATTGGTCAAACGGAGAGACACTGAGGTTTTTCTGTTGCTCTGGACCTCGCTGAAGGCCTCGTCTGCCAATTAGGTGTAAGATGCGCGGTCACTGGTATTCACCGAGCACGGCTCAGCAGTACAGAAGTAGGGTCGTTCAAGCGAAAGCCCAATGTATACACAGGTTCCATGCATCCCAAGACTATTAACAGGTTATGAAACCCGGCTTGAGGAAGTAGGAGTCATACAGTCAGGGAACAAAGAATGACCGTGTCAGCCAAGGAACGCATGCCAACCTAGAGGTGGCCGCTATTCACGAAGGACAAATGTACACTGGAAATTCACCAAGGCGATTAGAAGGGTGTCGAAGTGTTCAAGCAAATTTGTAAGCTAAAAAAGCACTGATTGGGTTGTATCACTGCATGCCACAGGGGTGTACCCGTAGATGGTTCCGCCAGTAATAATCCTCCAAACAAGCGAAATTCCACTATATTATGAATATACTATGAATAAAAAAATGACCAGCTGTAGTATTTTAAGGGGAAAAACCTGTTCACGCTCTAACCTGTTTTATCTACATGTATTCGCTGCCCACCCGTGTAGGTTTCCGTGTCATAGAGATGAGAAAACATTGGTTTTGAACAAATGAATATGGTCATAATGCACTACACGTGTGAGTGGTTCGCAGCAAACGGAAACTACCAATCCGTTATACAGCACGGTAAGTCACGATGGCAGTAATGGTGAATTGGACCTACACCGGAGTGCCATATGTTGACCTGGGATATACATGTTCCCACACACACATAAACGCGCAAAACACAAACAGGACCAACACAACGTAGCTGCAAAAGATAGGAAATTAGTGTTGTAGCATCATCGGCTAACACATTAAGAACAGGGGAAGCGAGTGTGATAGATAAAGTAAGTCAGGACAGTGCGACATATTGGGTGAATTATGCTAATTTCGTGGTATCTTGTGCGATTACCCTAAACGTTTTCTAACATTCTGCGTTGTACAGTTTGAAAGGCTTCATGGCAGATCCTGAGCTACTTAGATTAACGAATACATAAAGTTATTTTTAGTCGATTATTGTTCACAAATCACAAAGCGTGAAAACGCATGTTTAGGCCAAGGTCAAATGAGAATAACTGAACCAATGCGTTTGCGGGATTCTTTGTTCTCTGATTTGTACAAGGTTTTAGAGTTCGAGCACTGATCACTTCTCTTGTAATGCTCAGTTTGGCTTAAGAAGAAAAAACTATCGAAAATTGCCTTTTAGACTTCAGTCTCCCAAGGCTGAGCAGAAACCCCTACAGCGTTGTATCGTGAACTATTTGATTCCGTAAACTCCCAGTGGGGTCCTTAGCTTTCGTCAGTGCGAAGCAACAACTCACTGAGCTGATTCAGCTGCACTAATTATTTCCGTCTGTAAGTCAGATGAACGATAGACTCATCGTATTTTTTTTACTGAAACAGGTTTTAGCTTGGGCAGAAATAGACCTAAAAAATATAACCCTGAGTTTTAGCTTCCCATGTACAGGTCGTCCACACATTTGAGGGATCAGAGAAGCTCGATATCAATGACTGGAAATACTCTCCAGCATCATATAACCAGCGGTGCAATTGTACTTAAGTAAATCGGCATTATTTGGATTTTACGTGTTTTCTGCGTCCAACGGTCCCCATCATCCTACACCATAAGCCGCCACAAGCGGTGGCGCACATATATACACGGCTGACGTTTGTCAGACTGAGATTTACAGCTGAATAACTCATAACTTTCAACACCTGCCTCATCCTTTGCACACCATTCGGCGAATTAGCACCTGCTAATTGAGCGCCTTGTACTGAACCTCGGGCCATCGCACCAGCTGTTCAAACCTCTGTGTCACTGCGCTTCCAGTCAGGTTTTTATGTCTCCTGTACGTACCTGATTGCCTATTCCCAACTTAAATGTGCCTTTCGATTCGGAAAGCATGGAAAAGGTACCTTCAGATTTCCCTTAAGAATATGAATTTCTTACAACTCAGCTGTGGAGTCTTTTGAACAGCGAGTTATACCTACGTTTTTTTGTCAATACACATAATTTTACAGAATTGCACTTTTTTCCTAGTCATGAAGTCAAACCAGACTAGAACCATTCATCAGTATGCTTCTTGATGTTCGTCTGCTTTACTGGAATCAGACTTTTCAAAGTGTGCGCTTCGACTACCATCATACCAGTAAGATAGTCCCTTAAATGTTATTATTGGTCAGGACTGTCTGGAATGTTTATCAGAAAAATTACAAGTACTTCAGAAAAAGAATAGCTCACACGATGATTGAGCCACCCATCTGAGAAGCCATCACTCCAGGAGTCAGTGAACACGTGACCACTTGACGTGGATTCCGTGACTGAAGGATGAGTGGCGCTAAATCCTAAGTGCAAGTTAACCACACTGCTGAGCAGCCGCTCGTGGCCGAAGTGGTTTAGTCACCGACCACTAGCCGGGAAGCTGAGTCCGCATGATGATTCCCAACAATAATGAAGCAGTTGTGAAGTGATTCTCAATTGGATTGCGAATTACGGCAAGTCGCCATTCATGAGTATGGGGCAGCACGATATACGTCAAATAAGTTGTGTCATAAAAATACCAGAACATCTGTCCAAAGCGGATGAAGTTATTTGATAATATTGTGTGACTAACATCAGTACTAAGGGTGAAAGGTTAGTGAAGAACCATATAAACGTAAGTGAGTGCAACTGCGCGTTAACTGTCCCAACGACTGGTGACGAAACGTTTGCAAGTGAATTGCAAAGCTCGTCGGACAGATCAACAACCGCCGGATATATAACCAATTAACACACCCCAGCTACCAATATTTCGGTATATTGCCAGATTTCACTTTTCCCTTGACACCTTGCCTTTCATGTAGCCCATCAGAATTTTTTGTTTCACGCAGTACAGGAGACAAAGACACCTTGGATGATCGACAACTCGGGACCTGACGTGCAGGTCAGAACAGCTATCCAGCGTTACTCCAGATATTTGGATATTCTAGTGAGAGTATTAGACAAAATTGTTTCCACCCATCGAGGAAATTAAAGTTTCTGCATGTCAGCAGTGTGGGAGAAAACTTAACATCTGCAAATACAGTGGTTTTTTAACAATGCCAGTTATCGTGCATCGACAAAACGTATATGTCAGGTCATCTCGAGTCTCTTTGATGACTATGGATCATTAGGAATTGTGAAGTCAATGCCAGATATCTGTTTGCAGATAGATGAAGCACAAGTCGATCTTTACAGATGTCCGCCGCTGTGAAGCGCGTTTTGGAAACCAAAGCAAAAAATATGCTCAGTTGCAACAGAGTAGATTATGAGTGTAAATTAGATCGGATAAACGCTTGCAGGGAAAATATGTAACGGCAGCCCGTACAGTCTCCTGACACAGCTTTTACTAGGATGAGCGTATAGACGGACTGAGAATGGGGAATGAAGTGATTGTTGACTTTGTTTGACACTTATAAATCACTTATAAATCTGGAATTTGTATGTGCTTTGCTGATGTACCTGAGCATTGGGTGGATAACCAAAAATCATTAGAGAAAATTTTTCTGTGTAACTGTGGTATAGAGCATCCTCAAACTGCTATTATACGGTTACTTTATTGCCTTTTAGTCGCCCACCCATGAGTTACCATCCCACTGAGGTTCGAAATGTTTCCCCGGGGGTGAAAATCAGCCGTGAGCAATCGAACTGTGTTACAGAGCCTGAGTTATTAAGGCCTCTACAACCTGATACCGAGGCGAGAGATGAATGTTGAGGCAGCTCCGCATCAAAGAGGTATATTCAGAGTACACTATCAACCACTTGGTTTTCGACACGTTGATTTTAGGGGTGCTGAGGTGTTGGTTGTGGTGGTTCAATAGTGCTGGCCTTCAACTTCACATGAACTCTGTAATGCGGTTGGTTTTTGGGTGCACAGGTTACCAGAGGTTACTGAGGTTAACAATGCCGTCATCACTGACGAGGAAGCCATAACATCTACCGGTAGGAACTAGAAAAGCGCAGGAAAGTTAACACCTACTCCCAAAACTGAGAATAAAATAATGCGTCTAATTCCGATCGCAATTCCCCCAGTCCAAGTGGGCATTAGCAAAGAATTCGATCAACCCAAAATCCAGGGCTGGTAGCATAAATGCAGAATCATTCCGACGATATCAAACAAAACTGGAGGTTTTGGAAGTATTTAAAGAGAAAATAGAATACAAAACTTATGGCTTATTTCATAACAGTGTCTTAGCAGGTTTGCTTGGCCTCTGTGTGAATTGCACCAACAATGACTGGTTCTTGATGCATCGTGAGTAAAGTGATAAACTTAGCAGACACTGGATGAAAATCGAAGGCGCTAAACACAATTTGGTCGTTTGCTTTCAACCGCATTGCAACCCATGATCAGACACTCAAATGATTCGTGGTAAAGGTACGCTCGGATCCAAACGGGCACAAGGCAGCCTATCACTCAGTATGATACGACGCTAACTTACGGTTTGTGGCTTGTTTCAAGACAAGAAAGTATAGTATAATAATCTTGTTGTTCTTAAATATCAGGTTTCTCCTTTTTGGGATTATCTGGGTTTTGACGTATTCCACACAACTTTCTTAGCCTTTTTTCCTGCCTGAGTACGTGAACGGTCATACCGTTTCGCAAAATACACTGATTTGCATACCAACCTGTTTTTCACGAGAGATTGACCTGAATCTCAGCTGAAACTCCCGTTTACTGTATTCTTCAACCGAATGTTCTGCACCAAGGCCGTTTCATCTTTCAGCTGGTATGACATTCGAGAGAACGCAGCATATTTTCTCAAAGGAAATTACTCATGCGTTTGCCATCGAAGAGTATTCGAAGACTTTATGAGTAGTTTCTTTCAACAGTAACTATTTCATCTGTATGGACATCAGCCCAAAGCAGCCTGCGAGCAGAGTACTGACAAAATAATATTTGGGCGATGAGCGCAGTGTTAGCGCCGGTTCAGTTCGCCACTAAGCTAATTTGGAGTATTCATATAACAACGCCCCAAAAAGGTCGCCATTGTATGGGTGTGATCACATGTTGTAATGAAGTTCAAGTCTGCAACTGAACAGGACAGTTGAAGTCTCACTGAAAGCTCACTGTTCTGCTAGCAGCTACTGGAATCAAGCGGTTCAGATTTGGCATGCGACCAGATGTTCCGCGAAGTAATACACGTCTTGGATTAAAATGCAATCAAGTTCACGAGCCTATACAAAATCCACCCCTTACAGAGAACACCATAGAGGGCTTTTGTTGTTGGAAAACGCGAAACACACTGTGGAATTTTCTAGATAGTCCTTCATCCCCCACATGTTTGGGGTTCGATCAGTTATCCTACATTCCGAATTTGTATTCACATCTTAGACTAAAAAAAAACAGCTTGTTCCGTTCTTGTTCTATTTTTCCGTTTTGTGTCGTGCGACGTGTTCATGGACAAACGGTCACCTAAGGATTTTCCTCATGACTGACAACCCACGGTTTTCGATCCACTCGAAACGGTGAGGATTAGAAAGTCCCATCGGTTTGTGTAAGATACCAAAGGACCCACTGTAAACAGAGTTGCGATTTGTAGAAAACAACAGCTGTGCAAATACTTGTCAAACCTCACTCCCAAGGGTGTTGACTTTTAGTTGTTATTCCGGTTTTGCACTAAATAGGAGCATTCAAAGTGACTGACTGCATAGAGGAATCCAAACATATTGCTTCCTAGCACATGCGACACTGGCTTATTCGAAGAATGAGCTGGTCTGACCATGCCCGGGCATATCGACGCATTGGCCGATCAAAATATGATGTCCGCTTACAAGTGGAGAAATACACTGGTTTTCTCATTACACTGTTGCTAGCGAGAGACTTTAATGGACCTTTCATAATGCTGCGTGCACCTCAGTGTTCACGTGGAACACAAATTGGTTCTAAAAGCAGAAAGCAGCCTAAATGATGTTTCCCAAGAGGGCGAAACCGGCAGTGGACTGTCGAAAAGGTTTAAGAGACTTAATGGGTACTGTATCATGTCAAAAAATGTCCGTTTATACTTCGAGCCTGTTTTCAGTGTGGTGTAGCGAACACATAATCTATGGAAGTAAGCTGCAGTAATACCACTCTGTAACGGATAGTGTACTGGCAAGTGGTGAATTTCTTGTACCGTGAAAATGTTAGAAGAATTTTTAGAGTTAGGCTATGTACTAACCAAAGTGCTCACTCTTCTGACTGACCCAGCAGGCGCTACAAGTGGACCAGTTGGCTGATTTGCACAAACACACACCAGCTAATCAAGATCACTAAAACAAGAAGCTTGACCGCGGAGGATATGCACCAAAATGGCACAGCGTTGGGGTAAAGTGATTGCCGTGTTAAGTGGAGACAACATTTCAACATTAGTAACTACAGTGTGGTAGGAACGTGAAGCCCGGTGACCTGGTAATTTGCTTGTAGTCGTTTCGCCACCAAATAGGGGGACATTTTCAGTTCATCCGAGTATATTTGCGTATGTATAGTTTCTATGGAGCATTTGATATCTTTAGCACAATCGGTTGTCAAAGGTCTGGCTTGCATGTAGTTGACTGGACCTTCTGCAGTTCTGGTTGCGTTGCGACTCATTTCGTTCACTGAATATATTCCTTTCAGTAGTGCTGCTCCTTTGCTTCCACTGACCCGTGGTTGTGTCCGCTTTCCTGCCATTCATTAGGTCATTTGGACGACTTTTCTTGGTAGTTTTCGTTCTCTGAGTTGACCAGTCTAGCTTTCCGGACTCTCTTGTGTTCGTAGGGCACATTACTCTCTACTGTGCTATTTAGCTGTCTGATATGTTGGTTCATGTCTTGTCTGGTTTCACACTCTAGTGGCTTTGATTTTACCCATCCATTTCTGAGTTCTCTTTCTATTTTCTGTCGGTTTTGTGTAGTTTTTGGCTTTTGGCCTGGTTTATGCGTAGTGACTGATCGTGTGCAACTAAGATTTTATCACAAAAATTCACGAAATCACACAGAGACTGATGAACCAAAAACCCTGTGTTTGGAATCCAACCGCGTATTCACTGATAGAAAGTGCTCAGACGAAGCTAGGGATTATCGTTTTGGGGCATAAGGATAAGGATAAGGATAAATAAGGCCAGTAGTCAACTTGGTTACCATTTTTTTGCGAATGTGCCTTGTAAACCGAAGGACGAATGTGTGTGTAGGCGTAATAGGAAACACCATATGACCGGCCCACGAAGTACAGCCATCCTTGTGAGAACAGGACTTGTGCGAAATGGTCAGATATCTATCTGCTTATCGCTAATATGAAATTTTCAATCTAGAGTTCATCCCATAAGTGAAGTCACTCTATGCAAAACAACGTGAAGCATTGTACAGTTATTTTGCCGTTATTGGAAATTATCAGCAGTGTGCATCTCAAGAATCTTCAGGGGGATTCACACTCAAAATTCCCCGGCTATTATTTGAGGGCTAATTTGTCCAAGCATGAGCGGCTGATGAGCGGTAGGATTAACCCGCACTCAGAGAATATAGGGCGCCACTCATGCTTTAACCACAGAGTTAATTTCACGGGGCAACGTGTTGACTGGCCTATCAAATGATGACTTCTAGAATGCAAGGTTCACCCTCCTCACTTCTCAGACGCGCACTGATGATGATTCTCATTAAGGACTAAATACCTTTAGAGTACCTCACGGCTTTTTGACACGCACGCAAGAAGAAGTCTCCGCAAAAAAGATATCTTGCTATAGAGAAAAGTGTTAGTAGCTCAGATAGCGTAGATGGCCGTTCGTTTTCTCTCTGAGCTGGGCAATCTGATTGCGAACGTTTCATCAGCAATTGATGTGACATCATCAGTGCGTTGTTAAGGCGCGTAGTGCAGCGTAGCGATGGGTCGTTGGTTGTGCCTCTATCTCTGTTACTGTCATTTATTCTTGCACGATCATTTTTAGCTGAAGTACGAGTGCCGAAGAAACTTAAGTAATCTTCTTCCTGCGGAAATCTCTACTAAACAAGAATACGAACAAAAAAAACTGTTTTGGCAAGTCTAGATTAGTCAACATTGTGGTGCTACTTTTATCACCTGAGTAACATATATCACAGAGTAATTTTTCAGACGAACCCGCTGTAGTAGACGAATAGGAGGTACCTTACATCCATTGGCAACCCGGCACAAACATAACAACCTTTCAGGTAAATGAATGTGGCATCTGTGACCTTGACCTAACAATGTTCTCTGTACAAGGCAAAGTGCACTGAGTTTTGCACACTATTAGCTCGTACTGAGCTACCGATCACATGTAGTTAATCTAAAGCACAACAATTAGGAACACATGGGTTGTTCCTTAACTAGGTGAGATCCTCCATGGAATACTAAAGGAAAGTCATGTATTTGCGATTCCGTCTTATAAATTCTGTACGACTTCACAATGCCTGAGATACAAAGTTGTTCCGGCTTTATCCAACTTCTGTTTCGCTTTAGGTGCCACCCTTTAAGCGTAAAGGTTTCTTGCATACCCCCGGAATCGTATTTTCTTTTGAGGGAGCAGCAATGCCCTCTACCTTCAGCAGCTCTCTAGTTCAGGATGCCATCATTGTGAATCAAACTTCACGTGTATGTTACTGACTACTACTGCCGCAACGCCGAGTTTGACCATACTTTTTCAACGCGATAAATCTCTTGGCCCTGTTATCTCCATGCATCCCACTAATCTACAATTCAGGACCCAATCCAATAGTATAAGCGAACATTTATTATCTAGGTTAATAAGCCTAATTGATCCTATCCTGAGTTCACCTGCTTTAACCACACTCGAAGTGTTCATACAACCTAGCGCATACGTGCATCCCAGAAAGAAGAGCTGAGGAACAAAAGGCGAGCTAATTGCTGTCTGATAATCCAACCAGATCCATACAGAACCCTTTTTGTTCCACGCAAAAGCTGATCACAATAGTGTACACACCACATTCTTCCACAATCGTCAAAATCGACTGATCAAACGTGATACTAATTTGCCAGAATAAGTTGCAAACTGCTAGTTAATCACAATATCCGCTCGTGAAAAAAGCTGCTACATAGCTGTGGAATAATTGCTGAAAATTGCATCAGTAATCCTCCGCGGGCAAGTGTTCTACTTGAGCGCTACTCAAAAGTGAATGCTGGTTACTGGACAAAATAGTCCATTGCCTGTGGGTAAGACAGCCTATTGGAAATATTGATCTTTTCCTATGAAAAAAACTGCATGTGACATTGATAAAACCATTCTAGCTTCTTAACGGGAAAGTCAAAAGCGGTATTTTTCCAGGTTGTTAGATTTTTCCATAGAATGCAGTGATCCATATTTTGAAATGGCGAAGTAGGCTACACAGACATCGTTTTACTGGAGGATCAGGCTATGCTAAAATGGCGAGAATCACGGTAGAACTGTTTGTTTCTTGTTCGAAGTCACCAGCAGTGTGTCTCTCTTGAGTCACTAGGATGGTTCAATCCCGTAGCTTTCTTATTAGCAGTTGAACACTATACTATTGGCCGATGATTGACTGAGAAGCAGTGTGGTTAACTCTCATTTGAAGAGGATATAAGTTTACCCATGCTTCGCTCACGCAATTCTCATTGTGTGGTAACATGTTGACTGGCACCCCGAATGACGGCTGCTCAGATGTGAGGTTAACGCATCTCGCGACTTTTTCCACCAACATTCTTCCCTGGGTGTAATAGTATCCCCCTTTTTCCGAAAGATTCCCTGTCTGTATTTTCTGAACACATAACGCGAGAACCACCGCCACCGGTCGGTTTTGGTCGGGCTTACATTTGGCCTCTCGAGAAAGGAATAAATCCGTTTTTCCTTGTGTACAGAAATCGGAGAAAGCGAATGTTATAGCCTCGTTGCACGACACTTGAGTAATCTGAACACCTGATTTTGCCGGTGAGGGAAATCATACTTTAGATATTCAGGCAGTCGAACCACAGTTGATATAGTGCTATCTGAAGTAAAGGACTTTCCGCAGAGAAAATATCCCCACTGAAGGGACAAAGCTGGATGCAGGGCATGTTTTTTCTATTGTAATCCCCTCTCAGGAAAGACGATAACTGAAGCGCACACATGATTAGATCACATAAACGGCTGATCTATTCTCCCAGAGAAGACACCACAATAGAATTACCCTTTGTTGTTCACCCAGGTGCATCAGTTGACTGTCACTTCAAAGGAAGCTGGCACACTAACCTGCCAGATTGGTAGTCCCTTGTTGACTCAACCTGACTGAAATTGGCAGATAACCGGACCACTGAGAACGTACACACCGCGATTTAGTTGACATTTCACAGTTGAAAAGCCAATTGAAGGTAACACAGCTGAAGTTAAGGCGAGACAGTGTTTTATAGCTCAAAAACTCCATTAGTGTTCGTTTATTCATCTGCCAGCTTGTCTTTGCATTGCATGAACTTTCTGTGTTGGTTGGTAATTTCCACAATACACCAATCACTGTAAGGTATTCCGCACTTTTTACCTTTAGGATATAATCACATAATTATGGTGAGAGGGAAAAGCCATCCAAGTGATCATCTTCGTCGCAAAGCTAGCAAGTGATCTGTTGGAAAAAGACCGTAATGGAGAGATCCGATCTCAACTATTCCATCAACATGAGTGACTTGCAGCTTGAAAGGATGGCACTGGAACACCATCATCGGAATATGGCGGCCATGGGGAATGATCCTGATCAGCTGAATGACGGGCGCGAGTTTGTGGATCGACCTTTTGCTGGTATAGTAATACTGGCCGGATTCTTCCTTCTTATCACTCTTATTTTGTGTATTTTGATATTAATTTTTTACAAAAAACGGAATACTGTGTTTGTTTATGAGAAGAGCGTACACCGTGGACTGACCACTTCGTTGGGAGACCGGTCTGTTGTGATTGGCCACGCATCCGGAGCTCGACATCTTGCAAGTCAGCATGCTAACAACTCTGAGGTAGGCAGCACGGAAGATGAAAGTACCGGAGACGACTCCTGTGAAGACTGGGAGGTAACTCAAGCCACTGCCCAAAGTATGTTCCCCTCAACTCCTGACTACTGTCCGGCTCACCCGACTCGCGCGGCTTACAATATTAGACCTAACGATGAGCTGATCGCCAATCTCCAAGTGCTTCGACAACAGTATCCGGGGGGATCTGTATGTGCGAAAGTCCAAGAAGACAATCCGGACCGTCACTTTGAGACAACGGTAGGCCATGTTATCAGCCTCAAAGTTATATATACCTTCGTATATATATATATGTATATATATATATATATATCTATATATCTATATATATATGTTCACCCATACCAATTCACCAACGCAGTAATGGGATGTGATAAGCGCATCAGTTGAAGACTTTCAACGTCCATGTCTTCCAGTGTCCCTTATATTAACTCAAAGAACTGAGGCCACCAAAGATGCCCATATATTTGCCCCGTTTTCAGGTGGAACGTGCACAGCTGTTATTCACACTAACCTGTGCATCTTCGTACATCTCACCAGACCACTGCATTCGTGAATATTTATACTTCAATTATGTGGGTACGAGATTTTCCTTCAGATCTAGTGCGTAGTCACACTGAGACCGATGGTGCCACAAATGACTAAAGAGAATCAAAAGAAAAAGAGGTGTTGCGCGAAAGTATTTCTTTGATATTTTAAAGGGTTTTTCTGCCCATATTCATTAGTTGCTCTTCAAGAGACATCACCATCAGGAGAGATAATGCTGGGTTGATCCTTTCACGTGATGTCTTCAGAAGGGAGCAAACGCACACATAATATTTGTCTTGAAGTGGCTGTTCAGCGTACTTCAGAGCAAAGCCTAATGTCTAATTTGCGTCACAGGAATATGTTACGACCATCCCAAAGTTCTTCGCTAGTTCCCCTCCAAACTGCTCTCAATCAGAGTTTTCAAAACAAACAATTTTTATTTTTACGTTTAGAACGAGAGTGGAGCAATGTGCCGTTCGGTGGGTCGACGAAGGCGCCAACTCCAAGCTCAAACTAAACAATTACCCCTAATTTGTGAAAAGCACCATTTCAACATGGCAAGGCCTATCAATCAAGGCATTTCGACACTTCACCATTCCGTATCAGCTGATTATTCGGCCGAAGCAGAGCTCCCTCAGCTGGCATCCAATATTCTCACAAAACAGGTAGGTTTCTTCTAGTTTCCTTACAAAAGGCATGATTTAAGACGTCTGGCACTAATCGATGCATTGTTATTATGATTCCAAAATGGATGCTATTCACCAGCCTTTTAAAGCTCTTTTAGGATCCAAGAGTAGATCTTTTAAATGTCACTTTGCTGAAGCGGACCTCATTCGTCGACTAGAAGGATGATTACCAAGTGCGGAACTGTCGTGTATTTCCTCAAACCTTGGTCAAACAACAACGACAGAATGTATTGGGGAAACTTGTCTTCCGCATTGTTTCGTTAGGCGTTTACAACCCCCTGCGTAGTAAACCAATTGTCTTGGAAAAAAACAGAAAAAACGAAGAGGCAGAGACGTAAATTTGAATAATTGTGACGACACAACAATTAACACAGGATGCTGAGGTCAGCGGAAGGATAAAGCTGTGTTATGAATGTAGTGTACTTACTATCAAAGCTGTTCCACCGGTAACAGTCGTCACGATTATCAAAAAACGCAAAGCAATTAACTTGTCACAGACGTAAAGGAAGGAAACAGTTTGCTGGTTGCGTTGTCGACCACAGTAACTCTGATATCGTTCTCGGACATGGATAGGACACTCAATCAGCAGGCTCCTGATGTAGCTTAACTATTGACCTTAACTATTCAAATCTACTTATTCAGACGAAAGATCATGCACGGTTCGATTTTACACTAAGGGCTCCGTGTCGGTTGTTTCCACCTACTTCTGGGTGTTGATTCGTGAATTTTTTTCTCCGCGTGTCAACTTTCATTCAGATGAGTTTTGTGGCTTGGATGCTCTGTCATAAGGAGCGCATTCACTCATCAGTCGTACCACTTGAAATTTGAAACGGTTTCATCGTCTCTGCTGTCTCTAACCACGACAGAGCCAAATGACTTCATTACGAACGCACCCGTCTGTTGGTATGAAAACTGTCAGAGTGCTCCGTCACAAACTCAGTATTGTCACTGACCATGACCACCATAATATAGTCGGCGGCACACGAAAATCATGAAACTATTCTCTCCGTTCATCACAGAAGTAATGAATAAATGAGCGTGCGAAAAGAGGGCACCACCAAAAAGCACTAGCGGGGTGAAAGGAAGGGGCTGGTATGACCTCATATCATAGAAACAGTGGTTAGAATGCTAAACAATCTAAGTCTGCGTCGCAACTTGGAAAATGTACGTGATATCCTGTCAGAACGCCCTCAGTGAGTGTGTATAGGATCCGGTGTAAAATGAAGATCTCGTGCGCTCAATAAACTATGCCCGTGTTTGATACATTTTATAGGTTCATCGATCTTGGAATCAAGTCCTCACCCTGTTAGAAGACCATCTCTCGGTAGTTCTAGCCCGCCTCCAGGCGTACTTTTTTGTCCATGCCACGTTTATCTGGCAACGTATTGAAGTGTTGGTAGGTCGGATGCGCCAATTAACCACTGACCACATGGTAAATAGTTTACGACCTTTACGTCAGCTTGTGCAGAGAAATGGACAGTGCACGGTTGAGCGACTATTTCCTCCAAGGCTACTTGCGATTATGTTGTTTCCAAACCACTGAGTATGTCTACTCGTATGGAGATGAAACGTTTGCAAGCTGATCGCTACGCTCGGCCAACAGATCACCTGCCACCTGATCAACAACCAAGTTATGTGTAAACGTACGTCTAATCTCATGAATTACCAAATCTCTTTAAAAATCTTGACATTTCCGAAATTGCAGAGGCACATCATATTAAATCAGGGAGACATTTGCTGTGAACGTACGAGCAGTTAGTTTGTGTTTACGTCATTTTCTAGAATAACACGCCAAACTGCGGAATTTATCTAACCAATCATGCATAGAAAGTGACTTCTTTGAAAGAAAAGTTGCGTCCTGCGTACATCCCACCAACTTGGATCAAGCTTTGGATGACTGCTCACACTAACACTCTGAATGCGTATATTATTTCGTTTAGTGTCGGAGTATTGGTAGCTCGGGTGCGTTAACTCGCTGTTGTTCAGATGGCACTTGACCTGTTCTCCGAGCTTGGCAATTTGCTTGCAAACTATTCGCCACTAGTGTTTATGTAGCCTTTGAAGGAGGTCATGTGTTTTCAACATGATTGGCTGTTTGAAAGTCGCCTTGTTCGACGTCTAAGTGGCCCAGTCACTACCTGGTTGGGTTGTGCTTGAAGCCACTGTTGGTGGTGCAAACGGCTGGGACGAAATTGAATGTAAAGTCATCTAAAACCGAATGCAGAAGCTGTAAGACATTTTTGAGCGGATTATACTTCTACGCCTACCTGATGAACCCCTAGAAGGGCAAAACCGGCCGTAGGCAGCTGAAGTGTTTTTGGCACCTAGTGAGCAGTGTGTTCCGCAAAAATACTGGGAATAAAGGTAGCAACCAAAAGGAAAAACAACTGATGTGCCTAGGGATTTATCAACGTCAAGAGTTTGAAAACATTAAAAGACTCGCCTGTATTGTTCGAGTCAGAATATGCTAACCTGCTCTGTAGGCAAAATCCAGGTGTACTTAGCATGCTCCAGCCGAATTAATGATTACTCTGCTTGACTCAAGCAGTACATGACCGAAACGCATATCTCAATAAAGCTGGGGTTACGCACACCTGATGGGCCTTAGCAAGGATGGAAACCAAGGCGCTAATGACATCACCTCATTTGGCAACGAATAGTTTGCAACAAGTTTTCAACAATTTTGTAACTGAGCAACCTGAACTGCCGACATTCTCTTCTACATAAAATTACTTTTGTTCCAGACATAGCATACTGCTCATAAGGTTGCTGAAAACTGTCAATTCCATTCTTTAACTTAACACCAAATTGTACACAAGTGGGGAAATATACTCATTTAGAAATCACATGGATGTATGCATGTGTGCGAGATGGCATTATATTACTGATTTCGCCACTTATCTTGTACGTCACTTGGGGAAGATAGTGTATGTGAGCACAACTGGCTCTTAATGGCATGTCTTCAGAAGCTGGCATCCGTTTTGACGCTCGGACACTGCGTACTCGCTCCTAAGGTGAATACACACATAAAAATCTTTAAAAAATCCATAGCATTGTCGCTGCGGGTCACGCTGGGGCTGTGTAGGTCATGCATCTACAGATACACAAGGTTTGGTTGAATATGGCTAGAGTCACGAAGATTAATTAGCACCATAGGTAAGACAAATGATTCAGATATCACTTGAAGGCTTACCTCAGTAAACCACAAGAGGAATCAGATGTTCCAAAAATACAATTTTCATAAAACGGCTGAAAATTTTGCTATCTAAGGAGGTGACGCCAGCACAGACTGTTCACTTATAGATACAGATTCATAGCCATTGCCAATCTCGAAAGCGACCAACTGTCGTTACTATCCGATCTGTTTTGTTGTAGGCTTTCTCTGGTAATAAGATCAGCTGTCCCTCCTCTGTCAAGCTGTGGCTAACTAATGTCACTAGCCTCCATGCTGTCAGTTGCTATCCAGACTATGTGACATGGTTGTAGTTGTGGGCAGCTTCAATTTATAGGCTGGTGCTAAGTCCCCGCCCTGCCCCAGTTCTTTCTTCATTTCATTATAAGGCTTTATTCTAATAAAATGACATGACTGTAGGCATTAAAGCCCCAATATTATCCTCTGGCGCTGCCGCCAGTGATAATAATAATGGAGTTACCTGAACTTTCGTTACGCATTGGCACCCTTATAACAGTGTTCAGATGGAGACGAGGTACTCCGAGGACAAATAGAATGGCGTATTCGGCTAAACTATCAAAGTAGCGTTTCTACATGTGAATTCAGGCCTTTGAGCAGTTCAGGATACAATCTACCTGTTACCTTTTAGTGGGAATTGTGGTTGCCTGAGAGCTAAGGATAAGAAGCAGTCAATCGTTCACTGGAAGTAGTTCAGAACATGAGAACATCAGAACACCAGAACAGCAGAATGTGAGTCATCAAAACCCAAATGAGAGATTCCACAGGAACCCAAAGTAACTAACGGTTGAGCTGTTTGCTAGTTATTGACAAACGTTTCCTCAATAACCCAGGTGGCATCACCCGTGCATAGATCGGTAGCGTTTTACCTAACTCGTTCCCCAGTCATGGGTAAAAACAGCCCTTGAGCTGTTTCCCCCATTAGTGTAACGTAATATGCGAATTGTCTGACCCCACTTCATCCTATACACAAGGGATCCAAAATTAATGCAGTCGATTTGGAATTACAACGCACTTTTCCGGGAATCACCTAACCTGGTGATCACGGGTGCTGTATCAGTATTATGGCAAACAATAGACTACATCATACTCGAGCACGAGAGTCAGCTAAAGCTTGTCCTTTGGTG
Organism: Opisthorchis felineus; assembly: GCA_004794785.1. Lineage (NCBI taxonomy): Eukaryota > Metazoa > Platyhelminthes > Trematoda > Opisthorchiida > Opisthorchiidae > Opisthorchis > Opisthorchis felineus. Next base: position 347,206 of record SJOL01006343.1, on the reverse strand, counting down.
TTGCTTTTTAAATTCTCCTGCTGATGAGCTAGGAAACATGAGATTTCGCTTGAGCAAAGGCATATGTCAGTGTTGAATATGGCTTTTCATGGGAGTAAATGTGTGGCCTGAGTTTAAGCAAGCGAACTGACGGGCGATATAAAGTTCCTGTGTCCGTCACTTATCCGTGACTACCCGGCAACGACTGGAAAAATTTGACTGAGTTTTGGGTCCTTCACAAACTAGTGAACAAGATTCATAAACTCAAAATTTCTCTGTCTAAACGACGTAGTTCGTTGTGTCGACAGGGTTGTTCAATGCAGAAGTAAACAGCTCAGTTCGATAAATTCGGTAGATATTTCCTTCACGTAACTCAATATTTGTAAGGTCACTGAAAACTCTTCAAAAGCCAGCTACCGGTTTTGTCTTTTTTGTATTTCAGAAGTAGATATGTTCCCTGAGATTTCATCAGCTATAATTGGTGAAGTACACTCATTTGCAAAATGCTCGTATTAAAGGGGAGATACAATTGAAGCATGTCGAACACGAGAGATTCCCCTCTGGGACTAAAAAGATTACAACCCAAACCCGACTTTATAAGTGAACTGGCCTCAAGAGTGTTTCTTCCAGACACCTGATTACCAACTAGCTGTCCCTCAGAAAAACTGAGTGTAAGACTGGCAAGAATATGGTTTGCACTTTTATGTACTTGGCTTTCTTTGAATATAATAATGAAAGATAGTTCAATTTTTCTCCCTGGAGTGCTGCATTTTTGTATCCATTTTCTGACTTCTTTTTCAACTTTGCTACAGCTAGGTTATCATTCAGCCCCTGGAACAAAACTGTATCTCCTCAGATTGAATTTTCAAGCTGTGAGGCACTTGAAATCAATGAATAAATCACCACCAAATTGAATTTTATCTGTCAAATTTCAAAAGCTCAATCATTATTTGATTCCCAACCTCCTTTTTTCTCAATTAAAAACAGATCCCCAAGAAAGAACTGCTCAGTCAAGCAAAACAATCCGAAAGTTTGCCGAACAAATAATTTAAGACCGTCTTCTTCCAAGGAGAGAAAGATGTGTGAGTGTACGAGGAAGAACGTTGCTTTTCATCCTCAGAGTCAATTCTGATACTTGATTAATTGTGAACCCCTACCCATACCTCTCACATTTACGTACAAGTCAGTCGTACGAAGAACCATCGACCAGCTAGTCCCACTCTCAATATTCCATCAGATTCGCCCGAGGTAGTCTTGAAGACGGAATAAATCCTGAGCTAAGCCACTGGTTTATTTCACCAGACCTTGTTTTGATGATCTCATCATTATGGCAGTAATATATATTTTTTATGACAACAGACCAAACACGGCGGCAGTAGCATAACGCGGCTGATCATGTAATCTGGTGCGTAGTGATTTCTTCCAAAAGAATCGGATACTTTTTTCTCATGTGGGTTTTTGACCGTAATTGTATATGCTATTTCAGATACACCCTTGCACAAATTGTACGAATTTTCATACAAATGGCATGTTTCGGTGAGCCCACGGTAAAACTGTTGGCTACAAATCGATATATGTATATATATACATTTTCCTAGTATCAGAAATTTGTTAGTTATGGAAGGCAGACGGGAGGCAAAAAAATGTGATTGGATAAGCTGGGGTCTTTTGTCTGCGCTTATTCGACGTTTGGGCATTTGTAGCCCATACACTGGTACGGGAACTTGGCTTACCTTGGTATTACTAATACTAATAATTATATTAATGATAAGGATGATGATATGGATTACTAACAGAAACAATAATACCACTGCCTCAGAGCCTCCTCATAGATAGATGAGATCCGGTAAGTGCAAATCGTTACTCACACAGTTTCACAGAAAATACCGCTCACAGTTATAGGCGATCGCCAGATCTTTGCAGCATACGTGCGGGATTTCACAGAGTGTACCGCTGGACGCATTTTTCTTTCGGGTGGCCTCATCAAATCTGACAGTTCAGCTTGTTGAGGTATACCGTGCTTTCCTCTAAGTTTCCTGGCTCCTAACAGCTCATCACAAAGCAATCATCCTTATTTTCTTCTGCCAAAATTTTCACAGATTTGCCAGGCTAGAATCCATGTGAAATCCGTGTTAACTAGAAAAACCTAAAAAGCATGACACTGAGTCGGATTTGAATGCGTCAGTGCCGTCATTTTCTGCCCAGGTTGAAGGCCAGTACTAAGAATTTTTATTCGATTTCCGTTTCTTCTGAGTAGTGCGGCGATTTTGCTGCAGGTAGGTGGAGGCATCCGACCGCAAGGAGAGTTTGTTCACTGATGTTGATAATGACAGCGACTTGTGAAGAAATTTACCGAAGAAATCTGCTAAGAAAAATGAACTGAAAGTTATTTTTGTCCCGCCCGCCAAGCTCGTCAATAAATATTTAGGCGTTTTAGCAGTCGAGTGGGTCGTGTTTGTGTTATCACACTGCTTTGTGTCGAGCAACAATCGGTGTCATTCAAATTACACATTTTGTGGTTTCTTGAGTACCCTCTTGTTGTGTACCAGATCATGTGGTGCCACGCGTCACTGCAAGTGCCCAATTCTTGTTCGTACAGAATTGTGACGGTCGGAACTTTAGTACTCGTTTACTGTCATTTTCCTGTGTGTATAAAGCAGACTAAATGAACCCCGGCCCCAAATAGAGAAACAGGTGAATGGCTTTTCTGCTTTCAAGGCACATCTGTGTAACTGCCACTCAAACCTTTATATGTCCGTTCTGTTAACAAATCGAATGCTTTTTTTGTTTGTATAGGGGGAAAAAGAGATAAATATGATGCCAAAGTTTTTCCTACCGTTTGTCCTCTCTGATAATACTTAGGTTCACAATTCGTAGTCTTTACAACCAATGCAGGGAGAATTTCCCGCATCTTGGACATTTTTTGTTCACATCCACACAATTATTTCGGCCTAAAGTGTTCAAGTGGGCGGTCTTTCGGATGGGAAGAAATCTCAAGAGTTCTTCAAATTCCTAGGTAGCACTTGAAGACGCTCCAAATTTTTAGCCAATCGAATGCGAGCAAACACACAAGCGGACGGTAATTCAATTGCGCATTAGAAAAATATTTTGGGTCCAAAGTTGCCTGTCAGTTTACTTAAACAAATTTTAGGTCTCACGGGAAATCCCAACGAATCGCGCGATAAATGATAATAGCCCACCTTTTCGATTTACTTGTGAAGGTGTTAGGCCACCTCTCTAAGGCGGAATGCACGCGACGGAAAAGGCAAAAAGAGTTATTTTTCGATAAGGGGATCAGGTCTATTAAATGGCGCTATGGGAATATTACTTGCGCCATCCCGGGATTTGGGAGAAGTCAGTGATTGCGGCGCGATAGCAGAAAACAAGAAAATCGACCATTCTAAAGGTAGAGCTCCCACTGCTTTGATAATCGATAAGAGTCAGAAGAAGCAGACTGGAAAAAATATTTTTGTGCACATTTCTTCTAGCAGACACATCAACTCCGAAAAATTAGAGGCAGTAAAAACAGTATATAATCACTCAAAGTTACATTACAAGGTTACTTAAAGTGGGAGAAGATACGTCCTGGCACTCTGAGGAGATCTGTCAATTTCCCATCAAGATTTCATCTTGTAAGTAAAACCAGTCTATGGTGGAAAGCCGAGAAGCACTGTGCGAGTGTTTCATCCTTATTATGAATCATCAACTTTGCGCATCATATGGAACTCCAGGAAGTTTCGAACCCGTGATGTTAAGGTTAGTAGTCTGAACACAGCCGTTTGGGTATGAACGGCCGATCTAAACTCCATTGAGTTTCGTGAGATGTGCAGTGATTATGATTCCCATCAAAGACAAAGTTCTTCTCGGCTTTTCACCATAGATTGGATGCATTTATAAGGCAAAATCTCAGATGGGACCAACTGAATTTTTGTTAGAAAGTGGCAAATGCCAATGGAAGAGGAACAGATTGAAAACGCACTTAGTATGAATAACTAAGAAGAGTTTTGACGGAACTCTAGCACCAGTTTCCCCTCCGTAGGTGTTTTTGCGAAGTATTAGTGGATTCCACTTTGAAATCTCCAAACGAACTGTTTTACTTTATTGGTTGTGACTGGGAATACATCACTCTTTCGCACTGCTATCTATTTGTATAGTTAACCTATTCCACTAGCCGAGATAGTCCTAAATGCGATCGAACGTAAATCAAACCTGGGAAACTAGCGCTAGAGACATCTACGTAGTCGAAGCTTATGGAGAATGCTCAAAAGTACGGCTATAACAATGTGCGCAAGCACTGTCAGTATTAAGTCCGATATCCCGAAGTGTTGGGCCTGTAAAATTCAGTCGACAAGTAATCCATGTTCTTCGTTAAGAACAGAAATTTTTTGTTTATGTGACAAACGCTTGGAAGCATTTTAAAAGTATTATCCATGCAGAACAAGAGAAATCCATTTGAGATCTTTTGTAAGAGGTAGTTGTTTTGCCTGCCAAATCACTTCCTTTTCAATGCAAAAATACAAGCGTGACAATCATTATCCTTACCAAATACAAAGATTAGGAACGCTGACGGGATATTCTAACAGGACGAAAAAGAAATGGCTCTTGCAGTGTCAGATAAAACTGTTAGACCAGACAGACTATCCTAGTGAGCTCAACTAAACCGATAATCTACATACCAGCATCTTAAAAGGTATGTAGGCTTTCGGCGTAAAAATGATATGTTGTTTGCGGGCACGTAACAGAGATTGCTTTTGGTAAACTGTCACCAAAACATGCACTGATGGTAGCGCATGAAAACTGGTGCACACTTTGAAACGTGATATCCAGGAGATATTAGTAAAGCACTTTTTAACTGGATGATGCCGTGGAGTAAGTTAGCGCGCCAGTTTCACAGTCTAGTTTGACGGTGGCAACAACAGGATTCCACGAAAAGACGCACCGCTGATTGTGTGAATATCTTGAAGAGTCTTGAAAATCCTTTAACTTTGTCCAGAATGTACTGTCATCAGTGCAATATCTCATCAATTTTGAATTACCAGCAAAGCAATAGCACAAGACTGTCCATTGTATGGTGGAGAAAATTGATGGGGTATTTTGTGGTCATTTGGTAATTTGAGGATATTTTGGAATTTTCAGTCGAGATTTCGTCCAATAAGTGAAGCCACTGTACAGCTATAAGCTAAGGGGTACTGTACAGCTATTTTAGTCTTGATAGAACTAGTCAGCTATGCGCATTTCACTAACCTCTGGGGAGATTGGAAGTCGCTACCTGCTAGCCCGTAGATGAAAACGAAACCATCCGGCGACGAACAGCTGAATAGCGGTACAACCAACTCGCATTCAAACCAGCTCCACAGTGATTTTCAGGCTTTTAACATTACTTGGCCTCACCTACAGAACGAAATCTCCATAAAAAATTTCATGATATTTTCACACTACCAACAAGACATAAGGGCTTTATAAGGAAGAATAATTCAAGCTATCAGAATATTCTTTCTGAGAAGTTATCGCCCGATAAGCCAGTCAAAAACTGATCAAATGATGTTAATTCCGTGTTTGCTGATAAAGTGGCGCTGATCAGTCGCCCGTTGCCGAACGAATTTGAATTCAACTACCAAGCGGGAGGTTCGAAGTTTGAATCCCCCTTTTGTGGTGTCTACAAAACTATGTGGAAGGCCACCACTTTCTGACACTTCAAAGCATCTTCACCGTCTTCTTGTGAGAGTTGTCTCAGCCAAACAACTCAGTGAACAACTTCATGGTTCCTGGACTATAAAGCTGATGAAAAGTAGTGGTCTCCGGGTGTAGAACTCAACAGAAAGCAGTTGGGGAATACCAGTCGAACAAACAAATGCTGATAGGACAACATTTCTCACAGAAGTAGTGGGACAACCTCCAAAAGGTTTGTTACTAGCCAACCAGTCAGCCAAATCGAAACACAAATTCCAGTTTAACCGATTGCTCCCAATGTCATCCATATGACTCATACAGTCCATTCTCCGTTTTGTCCAACAGGTCCAACCCGAGATTCGTGGCACTTTTTGATGTCACGCTGATGACGGCTGGCCTTGTGCACAGAGGGTATTGTTCAGAAAGTCGTTTCCACCAAGAAGCCGACCTTATCCTCCTCGCGTTAAAAAAACGTCGTCTTCTATGGTTACTTGTGGCTTTACTTTTGCCTTTGGAAGCTTTCTAACCGAGTAAAATAAATAACATTTTAAAAATTTCGACAAGCGGCGCCTTAAGCACCCTTGTTTTTCTACGGAAGTGAATAGCAACAACCTATTGTTTCGGAACCCAAAGATGTCGTCCGGATGGAGAGATGGCAAATTCTTTCTGCTTCCGGTTTGCAAACTTTTGCAGCAAAATGCGCCATCGTCATCAGAGACAGCTACCTCAGTTTTGACTCTGGTGCTTTACTGCCGTATATCCGCAAAGTTCGTTTCATTATACTTAAAGCCTTAAAATGAAAACAAGAGAAAATATTGGATAAGTGGACCTGGTGCTGGGCTATCGCAAGCAATATGAGGAGCCTTAACCTCCAAGCGCTCAACCATACAGCGTGGAAAGAAACTGACGGTATGAAAGCTACTCACATTGATTAGCTACTACTTCCTATAAAATGCATACAAAAGTAAGGACAAAAGGTAAATAATATTCCAGTTAGTGTAAACTAGTACTTAGCGAGGAGAATTTGAATCCGCTGGTCGTTATGGATAAAGGTCGTGCTTGCTAAACCGGGTGAATATCACCTTGAAAAGCAGCAGACAGTTTATTCCGTATAGACTTCGACTGATTAGTCAAGACTCATGTCAACAGGAAGGCTTCAGTAAGAGGAAGTTATGAGTATGCTGAATTCAATGCGCTGCAACTCAGTTTGAATTGTGATTCTATAACCCACAGCAGTCTTCGCAGACATGGTCAGACAATCGTCTTGAAAACCTAATATGGCTGTAGACTGCGAAAGATTGTCTTTCCATGACATGTTCAGAGTTGGTTAGAATGGGGAGGGTGCTCTACGGTTGAAGTCGAGTAGTCCTCTCAATGCCTGGTAAGAGCGTCACTGATTTAATTTGGGCCAATGCGTCTCTTTTAAAGAGCCAACCAATATAGATGGACGTATTTTCAGTGCACCCGGTGTAATTGGCGGTAAAGTCATGTGTATAAAGAGCACGAAGCCACAAGGTGGTTCTAGTTCACATCGCAGCACGTCGTTCGGACACTTTTATCACTCTATCAGGTAAACGCCGTATACCACTTCCACATTTCGGGCTGACAGAGGCCTCACATCCAAAGAGGTACCTATTGTAGACCCATATTCCGAGATCATTTCAGTGTCTACATGACCACTATAGATATGGCTTACTAGCTACGAAGCAAGCTTGCTCTTCGTTGGACTTAACGGGAGTTCTCAATATTCTTTCTGCAACCAGTCCGACCAGAACCATTGGGTAATATCCGGGAAACGAGTGAGCTTATTGCTTGCTGGCTTGCTCACAAATAATATATCAATAAGCGGTGGTCAGCTGAGGGCCTTCTGGCAGTACCTAATCTTTCTGTCTATAAATTTGACCAAGAAATTCCTCTAACTAGTCCTCTTGGAAGGCTATGTCCAATCCGGTCATCTTTACACGAGTACGCAGACGGTCTTTTACCTGACTAATGGATGGTCTCAAGCCAAAAGTTTTGGCGACCGTTTGTGCGCAGCTGCTGCACTGCTTTAGTACGCTCAAAAGTGCCACCTAGGCTGTGTGCTGTAGTCACATGTTTTATCCTTTTTTGGTTGGCCGTTTGACAGTAAATGCTGTCCACAATGTCCTGAATCGGTTTCCTTGACAGACTGTTCTACCGTACTTTCAGAAGACCGTAGAGTAGTGGTAGTACCGTTTCGGTTGAACACACACGCTCATTTTCAAACTCACCGGTTGATCTTTTTTGTTCTATGCGACCTGACTTATTAACTGTCGGCTTTTTGCTCTAGGATATCTCATCTTGCTCAATTTCAAGTAGCTAGTATGTCTTCGCCATTTCAGTGATTTTTTAATCTCTGCCCAATATTGCGACTGCTTTTTTTGTTACGTATAAAGGTATTGGTATTCTTGTTTTCTCACAACTTTTTCGATGCATTTAGGTAACCTTTTGTAGCTCCTTTCCATCACTGTGTTTTAAAATTCAAAATTTTATTTTTTAAATGGTGAACGTCTATTGGAGTTGTTTTACGATCAGCTTGGATGACGACTAAAACAAGTAGTAATTCTCCTCAGAAAATGATACGCTGAAAACAGACGTAAGTTGGGCAACGCAATTATTTTAAAAGCTTTAGTTGGCCAAATCAAAAGGAGAATATTTCAAGGCAGAGCAGTAAGAATTTGCTCCACTGCAACCAAGCTAAATCAGCTGAAGGATATCATAACCGGACACCTTGCAGATACTAACACTCGGGCCCAAACAAGGACTGGCAATTTTATATTAGTTCACCTTTTACAAGAGTCTCAGCAGCCGAAATGATATCATGAAAACATTAGGCGACTACTGAGATGATTTTTACAGCGGCACACCTACGAGTGGTCTTTCCACATAAGCCACTGATGAGTGCAGCTGAAGACAGTCTTTTGCGCTCTACAACCCGCTCTTGTGTGTATTCGCTCATGTCTACGGGGGAGATCATTTACTGGTTGCACAGTGGAGCGACTCTCTGACGGGAATGCCAACATCACAAGTTTTTACTTAATTAATTCACGCTTAATTAATCAATCTTAACCATTCCTTGGTTCCACAAAACACTTAAAATTGGTTAACTGCGTCCCGGCTAACCTAGCGCAATTTACGCAAACTAGATTACTTTATGCCGAGTGATGTCCATCCGGTAGTTCAAACCTGGCAATTACTTGCAAAAGTAATCCGTACAAAAAGTGGAACTCAAAAAATCAGCAACATTTGCTAGTCAACATGACACCCACCATGTCATACAGTTCTTTTGAGATTAACTTTGTGACCCAATCTTCGACAGTAAAGTTTTTTCAATGCCTTCTATTATTCCATTGATACATAGATGTGTGTCACATTCAGCATTCAAGTCAGAATTTCACTTGTAGTTGAATTCTGTTTTGCATTGTGCGGGTTTTTGAACTTTCACAGGGATCCTGACCAAACAAGCCGCAGTACGCAAATGTTAGAGTCCCCGCACGCATCGGATTGTTTACCGGACCCTCCGCATATTACCGCTACAACTACAACCTTGTTTACTGTGTCAATTACTGTTAGGTAACTCAATGGAATATTTTGACCTTAACATTTTCCCATGGTCTGCGTGACCAGACTTGAGGATGTTTCTGCTTTGTGATGTTTCAAACATGTGTTCATGCCATTCATCAGTAGACGAACGAAACAATTCCGAGGTTCGACGAACTCAGAACGCATTATCACAGCTGACGTAGTGTCACGTGCACACAAGGCAGAGCTTTGCGTCCACATAGATACTGAACTTGTAATTACTTTTTATTCCTGATGGAAATCCCGCGTGTTTGCCACTGTGAACGTAAAGTCTAGTTAGGTGATATGGGTTTGGGGCTCTCATCCTTACAACACATAGGCAGAGTAGCCTGGACGGTTTGCGCGAGCCCCGAAAACTGCAGTGGTAGCACGACTAGATGATTGCTACGAAATCAACCAGACTCAGTAATTTGGTATCATCTATCGGGTCCGAAACAATCGGTCGAAAATATGTGACGCTGAATGCGGCTGCTCTCATTCCGGTCCTGTTTGCCCCGAAGCGACTAACGTAGTCAACCCGGTTGCACCGGTCATCGATCGATCATCCGAGAACAAATGTCTGAACAAACATCTGACTATTATTCGCTATTTCAGCCATCTGTTTATTGAAGCTGTGCTCCTGCATAAGGTTTTCAGTTCTTATTTGTTCATTAATTTACAGCTGTAAAAGACGATTGGGACCTGCGGAAAACTGCGTATTCTTGATAAGAAGGGGGGTATACAACACAAACGAAAATATTCTTTCAGATATCTCGTGAGAAGTCTGCTGTGACCACTGTTTATTATCAGTATCCATCATCAGTCTTACTAAAATTATTGCTGACAAAATGTCCGTTTATGCTGGTATTGTCACACACTTGTTTAAAAGGTTACAACTTTCACAACATGACTGAGTACCTACTGGAATGTATGTTACATGTATGCATGTCTGGCCATCCCGTCGAAAAGTTTACGGCAACTTCATGAGCAGTTTCCCCCAAGACAATGTACCACGACATCTCGAACGTCGTGCCAACTACAACATGAGACAGCCTTTACGCAGCCTTTATGTATTGTAAATGAGATAGTCGGCTCGGATTCGTTTGAGCCTCCCGTTAAAACCAAAATTGTGCAAGTAAGTGTAGTTTGCGAAGTTCAGGTGGGACATTTTCGCACCCCCGGACAGTGTTTGGACAGCGCTTTAAGGCATGTCAACTGTCTGTTAGCCCGGAAAACGATCTGCATTGACCGCCACCTGTGGCGTGCTTTGTGCAGTGAGCAGCAGAAGCGCTCCCAGAGAGAAAGGCTAAGATGGACCACCAAGTTATGCAACACTTTCCGTTTACTGGTTTTGCACGTGATGACGTTTTCTTGATTTCTGCACTTACGAGGAACCCAAAATGCGAAAAATGTGGCAGCAACTCGGGCACATTCGGCAGCCATGTTTTCAGGTCAACGATACATACCACAACACTCAAGGCAACAGAAGTACGTGAAATTTGCCACTAACGGAATTCACTTATGCCTGAAATCTAACATGATACTGCTGGCTACTTACGTTGTGAAAAATCGGCCGACCTGAACACATTGCACGAAGAGCATCATGTAGGATTATGAAACGCGATGATGAATCAAAATATGCCGTAACGTTTGGTGTTCACTGAAGTCAGGCCAGAAATTTCAAAACAGGTCGCCCAGAAATGACCGTGCCCGGGTTTCTTCGGCGGGTAAACCGAATTTATGGGAACTTTTAACAAACAATATCGCTTGGAAGATTATGACAAGCAAGGTACTCTAAGATGGCAACGACTACCCTGATTTTGAACAATGACTAAAACCTGGCACACTTCACTTCACCACCATTACATAAAATGGAGAATCCACAGACTCTACAGAAAATTCGTCCGATCTACTGCTATAGGTTCGACAACCACTGCATACTGTAACATTCAGAATGAGGACGTCTCTAAACCCTATCGGTGCCGTTGAGCCACTTGAGTTCCGTAGTTTATATCAGTAAATATATACATATGTGTATACACCAGGTATGTTTCGTTATTTAAATAAGGCTTGCGTAATAGAGTAAACTTGTTTAGCCGTGCGAATCAGTGTTGCGGAATTGCATTTTGAAGTTGCTTTTTACACACCACATACTACTCACGACCCTATAAGGCCATGGACTCAGCTTCAGCCCGGGACGCAAGGTGCAGGAAAGCACGCATTTTGGTTCATATTGCCTGAGAAACAGAGAAGGAAAGAAGAGTGGATTGGTTCCGCTAGTAGCGGTCTTCAGCGGTTCATTCATGACCCCATTCTTTTGATAAATAACCTAAAAGCGGTACTACACTTGTTGGTTGAAGCGGAAAATTTTTGATCACTTTCTTCTTGAGAGTTTCGTGTTTCAAAATGAAATTTTTCCATTAATCAAGTAATCTCGGTGATAAACTGCCCTGCTATGAGCTGGCTCGTTTAAACATCACAAAAATGTTATCCACATGTTGCTCTGGAGTGTCATACAAAAATTCTTCTGTAATACTTGGAGCGGACGATGGACTCCTTGAGGTAATACCTCCAGGCTACGTTCCACTGTGAGATCCACTGTCGATGCGATACTTTGAAAGCTAGGTAAGGAGGTACCTTCAAGGGCCGCAAGTAATCCCGAATAATTTTGAAGAACATGAGTTAAAGTTTTTAAAATACTACCGACGAAATCGCTACATACCATTGCAACTGAACAAACCAGTTTGTTTACGAAAACCACAAACATGTGGAAGAGTGGCAGAAACTTACTTTTATCAGTTCTGCAATGTGAGATGCCCCGATATGAGTGATTTGACAACCGGAAATATTCATCGTCGCAAGATCAGGAGCGTGACGGAGAGCTCGACAGATTTCTAAATGAAATTTTCGGAAAAAAACATAAAAGCACACTATTCTTATGGTTGTTCCTATATGAAGAGCAGTCGGTTTTATTTATCTGCATGTGTTGCTATCTACGGCAATCTAAAATGATATGTTTGGTGATGAGGAAAGAATGGAGGAAAGAATGAAACCTTTGCTTACCAACCAAGGCGCTACCGTGTGCCTCAATCTCCAGGAATTTTCGGGCAGCTCAGGTGGAAAATGTGCTGTCGGATATACCGAGCAGAGCACGGAGAAGATTACTTCGATGCCTTAAGACGCTCTGATAGGGGCTAAATATCCTGAGTAAAGACTAAGTAAAGAACCATGGTTATCGACCTTCTGGACCCTGACGGTCGAGTTGCGACGATCTGGGTTTGATGATCATATGGATACTTTCAAATTAGCAGCCGGCTTCTGTTACTGATCATCTACACACATGCTTCAGAAAGAATGACGCAGAAATAAAGTTTAAAACGAAGTCCATAGGCTGAAAACTCTATTAATATTGTTTTCTAGTTAATTATTTCCTCAATCAGTGGCTACGGAGAGATTTGCCAGTTGTCTTTATATATTCACGGATCATTGTGGGAAAATAAAACCTCCCACAGGGCATCGCTCTATGGAAGGCACTCACCTCAAATGCCTTCCAACAATAACGCTGGTAGCAACATTAGAGTCGGATTCGGCTGTAAGGTGCAGCCTACCCCACTCCTTATCTCAATTTATCGGATAAATTTAAGTGTGATGATGCACGGAAAGATGCCACATTACACTGCCTGATGAATTGACCCAAGGAGGGCGAAACCGGTTGTGGGCTGTCGAAGTTTTCAACAACCTTATGTATACTACGTCTATACATTTATTGCGATATCTCAAATATCGTACTGACTGAAACATGAGGCGGCCTGGTGCAGCACATTCAGTTGCTTAACAACATCATAAACGAGAGATTCAGCTGGGTTCCAGGTGAGTCTTCCGTCAAAACCAGATTGGTATGCAAATGAGTGTACCTAGCTAACTGACCTCTTTTTATTGACTGCCATATACTGACACAACGGAGGACCAGTGCAACCGAATTTTCCCAATCAAGCCAAAGGTCCGGCGTAAAACTTTACGTAATGGCTCCAGATGCTATGTGACGCCCATTTTGTCATTCGACAAGACCATAACATGGGAGATGGTTGGTTTATGAAAAGCGCTTCATATGCATATAGTTATTTAGATTTTTCAGCAATAAGAACAAAAAGTATCGTTTCTAATGCAATTTTTATTCATCACAATCCTGGCGCCCCCTGGTCTCTTTGAAGCAAACTCCGGTACGTACGGTGCTACAGCCAAGTAACTTAAATCCACGAGCAATCAGCATCTAATCCGAACTTCTAAAATGTCGATATTTAGGCTACCGCTAAAAAAGCTGAAAACCTGTGTTATTAGTGCAAAAAGAGAATTCTGCCGCAACGGACGAACAGTGTTTCCTCTTAATACATGAGTGGTTTAGCGAGGCACATTGTAAAGGGTTTTACCGTATCCCAAGCGGTTGTGAGATTTGTTGATACAGCATAATTCTGAATGACGTTGGTTCGACAAGAATCTCTTTCCGCAAACTACGACTGTTTATGTAGAGATGCCAAGACGGTTGTTTCATCCTTGTCGCGAAAAAACAGTTCGGTCTACTTATAAGACGACTCCAACGTATGACCTACTAGTAAGTAGGTCGACACCATACCACGCAATCATGAACTGTCAGCTGGCAGTGTGACTGATCACTTTGCACTGAGATTGGATATGGCATCATGATTATCTTGTCTCAAAACCCTGAAAAGTATGCGCTTCATGGAGGGGTGCTAGATGAAATGAAAGAGGATGGATGGGACGATTGCTGATATAGTCTCGGACAAACTGCTCGGAAACCGTCACTGTAAATGTCAGTGCTGAAAGTGTAAAGAAAAGTCTCAGAACTGAGCAATGTTATGGAGACTGCGTTCTGGAAGACTAGTATTACGGGCAGGCTAAAAGTGTTTTGTAAGTGTATTTCGAAGTCAGTCGTTGTTCGTCTGCCTCAAGTAATCTTAAATAAAACTAAGTCCCGTCTGTAGTCAACTGCACTCAACGCGCGCAAAGTGTATCCATAAATATCCACAAATTAGCCGTAAATGACCTGCACTGTCCTCTGAACTTCCAAAAACTCCATTGTTACTCGCCTTGTAGGATGAACAGTCAAATTCGCAATAAAGAGTTCTGTACAAAGTGATGTGTGCCATTATATTGATATTCTTGATCGGAAGTCATTAGAAACAAGCCTCCAAACCTCTCACGTGGCAGCAAACAGCAAACCCCTTATACTGAGCGCAGATCAGATTCCAAATCTGCTCTGCACCTAGACCTGAACGAAACAGAAGCTTCTCATCAGCCCACTGATCTTGGTTGAAATTGCCTATGTTTAGCCGTTTCGGTTGAATTCGCCAAAATCATGAGGAATGTGAAACACCACAGAGTTGTTTCACCTTTGTTCTGGGTGACTGAAAGAGCTGAACACTTAACGGAACACTATTAGTATTCGACAGCCCACCGATTCCGTCTTTCTTCAGGTTCATGAAGTAGGCGAATTTCCCGAGCTTCCGCTAAATTCGTGTTCCATTTAAACCCAATTTGAAGGAACTTTGCAGAATACACCCATTTTCACACAAAATGAGTTTTAAAGGAAGGCTCAGCTGAATACCAGGTGAATCTCTTGCTTATCTTATTCTTCATCAGGCTGCCTTATGGTTCAGTTGGCACGACATGCAAGTTATCGCATTACCTTGTCCAGGTGTAAAACACCACTCATAAGTATGTTGAAAAACTTCCGATAAACCACGACCAGTTTTTCCTTTCTTCGGTCTCATTAGGTAACCGCAGTTCCGGAATTTCCGTTATCTTCATATTCCACTCGGACCCAAACTGTACGAAACTCGCGAAACACTCTCATTAGCGCACCAGTTTGGATACTTCGTATGTCATCCGAACTGACTAAATGAGGCACTATTTTTGCAGAACAATCATTTAAAGAATATCACAAATCAGAGAACCAGCTGGAATTTGGTTGAATCTTCCTTTAAAACAACTTTAGGACTTCGTGCAGTGAAACCTTCTGTGATGCCATTCGTGTGAGTAGTCATACACTCAGGTTAGTGAGTAAAGTTTGCTGGACGGCTAGAGGCAAATACTCATTTGTCAGTTGGCTGGGTGTTAACGGTATAGTCAACAAGGGGCACTACTGAGCACCTCGTCTACAACTTCCTCTAACTCGATGTGCTGCACAAACGTCATCTCATGTTTCAGGTAAAAAAAATCGAAGTATGGCACTAGCAAGAGAGCCGGTGAACTCTCTCAACAGCTTTCACCCTTCTGGGGGCTCTTTTAAATAACCACACTCCTGTTTTCATTACACCTACTTTCTATGTGAACAGTCTGTACGTAGGTTGTAACAGCCATCTGTTTGCGAGTTATTTTGGTGATGACTCAGCTGAATCCCCCGTTTGCACAAAAACAGCCCCATGTTTCCCTTTTGGGACGACGTCCAGCGTATTAATACCTAAAGACAGTGTCAATGTAGAAAGATAATCAATGCAGTTATTTCATTGCGGTAAAACCATGTCACACACACGTTGGTATGACTTTATGGTAGAGCATCATAAAAACCCACATAAGATACCAATTTATCCTCAGATTTTATGTTCTTAATTCTGTGGTGTCCATTAATTATCAGTTTCAGCGAAACAATGCAGTACACAATGTATAAGGACTGGCACTACATGGTATCATATTGTTTGGTCGCTTCTATGCAATTTCAAAAGAAAAGTTCTCACGATACAGGATATGTGGCAGCGTTCTTGATCCGGTTCACAAAGGTAAACTCAGTTATGGAGTTATTCGCTACACAAGTTTGGCTTGTCAGTTCACCACAAAATTCCAACGCACCGTCCCCTACTAATTATATTTTCTCAACCATCCTCTGTTGTCGCCTCAATAAAAGTTCTGGTTGGGAAAGAATAACCAATTCATGTCCATTAGTTACATCCAAAGCGGACGTCAAAACGACTACTTCACATAAAGAAAGACAAATATCCTCACAGTCACGTCTACTTTCTTGCATGGAAACCCCAGGTAAGATGAATGGGACAGTCATCATTTGTGGTCTGTGACCAGGTCACGTTTGGACGGCATTACGATGCCTAGAACAACACTCGTAATGTGTGATCAGGTCCCGACAGCTGGAATCCACGAACGTACAAGGCTGGATTCTGACGGAGTCGATAAGCCAGTTCAAATAATGACTACTCAAATTTGCCATGGTTCATTCTATAGCACGAGCATTGTCGACAGTACATCACTGCCGCACAGCCCTACTTCCTTTGTAATCTTTGTGGCGGGCACAAGTAGTAGACGGGACAGAGGAAGGTATGATTGCTACATTGTTACGGGCATCCCATGCACACGCTCATACGTTCTGAATAGAAGTCGAGAAGGAGAAGGTGACCGAAGTCGATTGTGAGTCATACCTTACAATATGCCCAGTCAAAAGCAGAGCTCTCATCGTGTAAGGTGGGTCGCGTCGATAGTACCGTATTCACTTCCGTAAACCAGTTGAGGCGTGGACATATAAATCCCCTTTGGTCGTCACAAATGATTATAAAACCCACACGGAGAAAATATTTCTACATGAATACTCGATTAATGTTTGCGTCCTAAGATAAAATCTGACGTGTGGTTAACAAAACATGATGGTGAATCGAAGGAACAGACTACTCACATGGTTGCTGAAAACTCATATAACATTTTTTGTCCAACTAGAGAACGTTAACAGAAAGCAGGGACTGTACCTGAGTGATGCATCCGAAGAAGGGCTAAACCGGCCATGGGCTGTCAAAGAGGTTTCATCAACCTTAGGAGTAGTATATTCTGTCGCGAGAATGTATACTGTGATATTTCGAATGTCATGCCAGTAAAACATGAGGCAATCTTCACACAGCAAATTCCGCTGAAGAATGCACTAGACCGTTAACATCAACTTAATTTTCAGACGACGACTTCATGAAAGACTGACAATCACCTTGTTTTAGAAATGAAGTACTTTTTCGCCTAGTAGATTAATTTGCTGCAGTGACCACCATGCCGAGAAGAACTGGAAATCAAATAATTACGAAATTAGGACATTTCTGGCCCCTGGAACTTGTCCGGACTAAATTGGTCGGCCTCAAGTAAGGCAGAATTCAGTGTTAGTCTGTTGTCCTCGTAACATTGCAACTGTTCGTTTTATCAGTACAAATAAACAATAAGGATCGAAGTTGGATTTCTGTGTTGACAGCCGCGTTCCGACTGTCAAGATACATTTAGATCCACCTCCATTAGTCGTAAGCCTGAGTGGTGGGCAAACACGATGTGAAAAGTAGTCATCAATATCCGTTTTATCTGTCACCAAAACAGATCATTCATCTAGTAACTATGCGTGTGTATTCAAGCTTCCACAGCCTCCCATTTATCAAGAGATGGACGATGAACACTCCTTCCTACTCACCTGTCCATTGGACTCAACTGGTTGCAAGGAGGAAAGTTAACCGGCCTATTCGGTGTACATAGGTAAGTTTTCATTTGAGTGATGAGGAAACCTATTTCAACCTGGATTACAGACATTTTCAAAACGAACGTGGCTGCTGTAACCCAATCAAAAACTACCTTTGCTTTTTGCAACCGAAAATTCAGAAAAACTTGCAATATTGCTCGACTGGGACACCAGGAGCATGAACCTATGAGAAAATCTATGAGATTCCCACAGCTTTTCTCCTCGAACCATAACTTCACAAATCTATTTTTTAGCCTGTGGCTGGACACGTTCACCCACACTGTGAAGAACCTCACTAACAAATGTCTTTCCCTGGAAATGAGAAAACGATTGCCTCTATACAAAAGAGATTTTCTGTCCAAACGCTGTTGATCACTGTTTTTCGGGAGCTACTGAAGGAAATTCAGAAGTGTCTAACTGGCTTGTCTGCTGGAAGGGGACGAATGAATGTGTGATTCACTTCAGGCAGATCACAGATGCTCGCACTTGAAGCTGAATAATATTTTGGTGTCGTTTGAAATTTTATCCTGTAAGTAAAGCCCGTCCTTGTTACAAAGTCGAGAAGCGTTGTGCATCTCACTAGCCCGTAGGAGGATTTGAGCCTAGAAACTTTCACTTACTGGCTGAACGTTGGTTAGTCAGCCTTGTGATTGAGTTGCCTTTAGAAAAGATGTGGCGCCACTGATTCTTCCACTACTAAGTTCGTGTCAAGTGGTCTGGTGTTGACCGACTCTGAGTGACGAGTTCGTGCGACTTCTGAGGTTTTTCCTTTCTGGTCTGTGTACTGAGAGTAACGTTATTCTGTAAGCACACCGACTGTACACTTGACCAGTGACACAGCACTGAATAGTGAATGGATCCGGGACATTTTCCACAGGGCTAAATTCATTCCTCATATCTTGTCATATTTTAGGTCAGGCTGTTGCCATCTTCTCGGTTGCTTGAACGTACTTCAGCGTGACCGCATAAAAGTGTTAGAGTAATTCTTTACGTCCCTACCTGTGGTCTCGCCTCTGATTTCCACCGAATGTTGTTTAGGGTGTCATGTGGAAATGTATTTTCGCCAAAAACATACCGGTACCTCTCTGTCCAAATAGCTTTCCTTGTCTCAGTATGCTGAATTAGTCTATGTAAATATTGCGCGGGTTTTAATGCGTAATCTAGTTGGGAATATTTTTGTTTATTTATCAGACTATCTGGCAATCCTAAGCCAGCTGTTTCTAGCAGACAAGGACTATGTGGAAGAGACGGTGATACTTCTGCGAAAAATCAGCGAAAAGACTAAGTCTACCTAACCTTCACCTGATGCCTGGTAGCTAGACCTGTGACAATGTTAAAATCAACCCTTTGTGACCAATGTCGTATTGCATCAAACGAACCAAATCATAATGTTACCTGGGTGGAATCTTCACTTGACTTTTCGGAAAATCAGGTCACCTGTTTAGTGGCAGCAGATTATGTCGGGTTCCGTAACTAAGTTTCCCCCGTTCCGATTCACAAGTAGCCTGCCTTACTCTGGAATATTCTGAACAGCTAAGCCCGCAAAAGAGCTGAAAGATTATTTTGTTGAGCATCGGTTACAGAACCAAATGATGATTGGTAGCACCAGCAAGCCATATCTGTGTGCTCCGAATGAATGATAGGTGCGCTGCGGACCACTGAGCTACATCCCACGTACGTTGTGGATTTCAGCTGCCTAGTTTTCCTCACATGACATTAAAAGTACGCACTATCGGCCGCACATGCTGAAGGTTCTTTAACTGTCCCACCTGTTTAGTCCGAGCCTTAGTCCTTTAGGTCCATGCCAGGTAAACATCGTCTAGCTTGTTTCAGGTACAGCTCAGTGCAAAACGCCTGTAGAATTATTTGTCCCGTGAGAGCATCGATCAGTGCACTTCGACACGGCAAGCCAATTCGAAAACGGGTTCAAGCTGTGGATAGGCCAGTTGTTAAAAGGAAACCAGTGAATTCTCGTGTGGCAATGATTGCCATTAAACAACACACTTATTTCGTAACCTGAACTTTCGGGACGAAACTACTCATAACGGCTGAAAACGGAGTACCGTCGCAATTGTCTTAACGCAAGAACTGTGGAAGCTAGTGTGCTTAGTAATCCCCGTGTTGTTATCAGCTAAAACTTGCTTCTGGCTTGCTATCGTCATCAGCGGATTTGATGCGTGATAGTCTAGCCGCTGTAGTTTACCTGACGTACCTATTTGTTCGGTAGTTTTCATACTCAAAACCCTTAATTAATGGCAGTGAATCTATCGGTGTACTAATTTTTGGTGCACCTCTACCTTTTTTTTACACTTGTCTAGCCTCGATTGAACTGTTCACAGTGGAAGCGCATACTATGTGTACGTTCTTTATTGCTAGATGCAACCTGACCGTGTTCACTTCGTTGCGGACGTTCCCTGGTTTGGTGAGGTGCATTTCTTTGACACTACCGGAAAACTTCGTGAATACTCGGTCGAATTTATTACACGACTAAGGATTCGCCGAAATTGACCGGCATGTATGTCGGACACATTTATGTGCAGAGTTTGATAGAGCCAGCATCTGTGATATGCACAGAACAACTACCCAACACTTGATTTACTGTGATTTACTAAATAATAAAAAAATCTAGGCGTAATGATTGTGTTCCCTCGTTATGCGTTTCCCTGTGCAGGGCCTTATAGGACGGAATGTGTAAAATGTCCTGGCTTATATTAACTTTGCTGGACGTATCGACATTCAAACATTACAAATTTTGTAAGCGGTTATATGGGGAAGAGCAATGGTGGATCAATTACATCTGGTTTATGACAGACCTTTCGTTAAAGCAACATTTGCAGCACATTAACGAGTAAGTTTCAAAACACTGTTCTTGTGGCTAAATAAATTTACTTTCGGATTACGCTGGCGATAACGGTGTCATCTGAATCCCCCGTTTAGGATATTCTTCCACGGGGGACAATGCACATGTTCGAGATATCGCAGGAACTTCTCTCCACATAACACACTACTCAGCATCTCCGCGAATAATGTGTCCGGTCAGGACAATTTTACCCTATCTCCCTGCCCTCATTTTTCGTGTGGCTTTCAATAACAGCGCGAAACCCGCCATGCCATGAATGTAGTTGTTAGGGCCGATAGCTTCTCAGTATTGTGAGGGACAATCAAAATTTGTTGCATTTTTTAATACTGACTTTCAGTAGCTGAAATCTGAACTGGGAATCGCAGTTTTCCACTCCAGACAATGATCATCGACAAGACACCACCAAGTTGAACATGGGGTTTTCTGCAGACACAATAAGTAGACGTCCCAAAAGTTTCACCACTTGTAGTCGCACAGAAATTCAACTATCAACCAAAGAGGTCAAGTGAAGGCAGTTGTCTAAGAGTAGACCCACCATAAGAGTTGAGTCTAGCTGACCCCTGTCTAATCCATTGGAAATTTTGCCACGTTGTCCAAAGCAATGTATCAGGAAGACTAGATTCCTAAAAGTAACCCCAGAACTCCCGAAACCTACTGAGACCCTAAAACTCCACGAAGATCTCAATAGGGAAGCCGGCAAGCATCCAGGCCAGTCAATCATTCAATCAATTCAGAAAAAGCCAATGAGTGTTCAGGCACGCCAAAGAAGCACGACCGAATATGATCAGCGTTCAGGCGTTTCACAGAAGCACGATCGATTTTGATAGGTGTTCAATAAACGCCTATCAGACAGCCTGGATCAATTTCAAAAAGTTCCCTTTAAATAGCGCGGGGCCGTTGTAGCTTTTGCACTCGCACGCACTCGCTTGTTGCAATAAAGCTGTTGTGTTCCTTGTCGGTGAGTTCTTTTTCTGGCACCAGGCACTGGAGAGGAAACAGAAGTCAGATATAACACAATCCCCAGTAGTTTATCTCTAGGATATCATCAGCTGGTCCAGTCTGTCTTCAGAACTAGCATGCGGTTGGCCACCGTTACGGTCAAACAGCTGCTTGGAGGGTAAGAGTGGAGTGCCATGTACTCAGGAAACTTTGCCGACCCATGAGAAGCCGACAGGCCCAGCAGACACAGACGCCATCTTCTCCTTGACTCAGTGTACTGAGTAGATCGATGTCATATATCCTTCATGGGGCTTCACTGGCAAACTGATGGGTGAATTTTTTTGACGTAGCTACTGATGTTGCTTTATTAAAGGTGCTCATAACTCCAAGGGCTGGATAAACCCAGCAAGAAGACGTAATGCGGGACGTTCAACGTATTAACACACCGTCATTGGCTGAAACATCCTGGTAGATACTATGTTATTATCCGCTATCCCTAGTGAGCTGGTTGGTCTTCTGTTCCATTTAAGCGAGTGTCCAGGTAGCGACGAACCCTACAACAGTCCAATTAATATACTAGTCTCTAACAGTGTCACCAGCCACTACTTATGATAGTCAGATTCATCTTGGCCAATTTTCTTCAAGCCGTCAGTTTAATTACCAAAAAGCTTTGCTCTAAAAAGCATTTTCCTGCGTAAATTTACGACCTCCTCTTACACCCGTTTTCCTCTATTTCCATGTTTCTGCCAGTAAATCTATCTGGACGCAAATAGTGCTACTGAAATACCTAAAAGATCCGTGAAAAAGCAGAAACCACCTGTGCCAAAACTTAGTACCCATTTCTGTTACTTCAACGGAGCAGTGGTGAAAGAAGGATTCAAAATAAGTCCGCCGTTCCGGAAAGTGACCAGTGTTGCGCTTGATGGCTACATTGCCCGGTAAATTCTCGCTACTCGTTTGATGTAAGTAGTTAAATTTTCTAATGCCGTGTTGGAATGCATGATTGTGCACCAAGTGTCGTGAACCGGTTCCAATAACTCATATCAAGTATAACGTACCTGCAATGCCTGTGTCGCCTATTGGACAGCAGTTGAAAGAAAGATGTCGAAGTGTTCGGTTGTTGGCAATGCCCTGAAACAAAATGACATGGAGTATTGCGTCTGTCTATTAAAACATGGTCATTTAAGTATCAGAGAAAACATCGGAAATAAAACTCTCGTGAATATTGATAAAATATTGAGCGATGCATTGCACAATATATCATGCATACTCTTTGCATGTACGTAGTGGCATAAAATGCGTTTGCAGTTTACCCTTCACACGATACTTGGAAAACTAAATATAACTATAGAGCTCGAGAAAGCTCATTGGGTAAGGCGACGATTTACTGATCGGTGGCTATGTGATTCGAGCTCAGCCTCGGCATCTCGATTTCTCCTGCCTAAGTATCTCGGTCATCTTTCTTTCTTCGGGTAGCATAGTAGCTATCAACTGAAAGAATGTTACTGCTGAACGATTATCTTTATCACATTAAGTATAACTCATACTGATCGACAATTTACAAGGGCAACTCCCAGTTAAGATTGTAGACTGAAAACTTTCATGCACAGAAACACCATTCAGAAACGGACCCAATATCCATAATGGCTTCAAATTACCGAATCGAGCGTCTTGGTTCCGCTTTGTGTTCTATCGCAACAGACTGAGCCTGACTTAAGAGAGGGTTACAGAAATATACAAGGTTATGTTTGTTGTAGCTCAGTCAGCTTCTGATGAGGATTGTGACTGTCGAGGTCACTCTATAAAATACTTAAGAAAGGATACTTTCATGGGCTGATTTTATAACCCACAGGCAATATCAGAAGCAGATGACGATAGGTGGACTGTTTGAGTGTGAATTGTCCACCGACGTACTTTGTTTACCTTTTTCCATAATTAATCAAGGAGCAGTCAGGTATATCCTCCGGTCCTCCACAACGTACTTCGCAAACAGCCACTAAACTATCAAACTGCTTTGATAACAGCATATACTTTAATCCTGCAGAAAACCGGAGTTGCCTTGTGGGATAAGAGTGCTCGAGGCCTTAGGCCAAAAACTTATTTGTCGAGTTTTTTAGATTAGCCAGGAAAAATGGCGATACGACTGAAATAGTTGATGCGGGAAATAAATCAGCAAAGAACAACAGTGGACTTAGTTTATCTCGACTAGAAAACCAAAACGTACACAAAATAATGGAAGAACCAAATGAGGATGAGTCCAAAACGGTGACAAGTAAGTTTACGAAAAGGTTACTAGCTGCCTCCGGCTGTTGACCGATTACCCAATTGCTTGGATATTTCCGTGCCAGATGTAAGCAATTCAACTAGAAAGCTCAAGCCTAGTCGTTCGGGCGGCCCACAAGCGTTTCGTTTCTTGAAAGTCACACGGCAAGATTCACTCACTCATTCAGACAGTACCTGTCTAAGATGTCCTAACATGTAGGTTGAGCAGTCGACACAGTCAGGACATTTGCTAATTGTTGGGCTAAACCATCATATCGGTAAGGTGTGAAAATGTTCTGCCGTTAAGGCTTATTGATTGGGTAGGTCCAGTGTGATAGCCCATTCGCCTCACATAACAGACATCAAGGTAACGCCAAAGGCATGTGCTGGAAAAAGCTCTGCCACGACCCAAGCTCGAGTTTAGTGTTTCCTCGCCCTCGTGAGCATTAACCAAACCAACTGCGATAGGATAAAGAAATAATTGTTCAGACGACATTTGTACGAATGCATGGTTGACCTTTCATTTACGTCGTTAGCACTTGGGCTTCTCATCCATAAATGAGAGAAAACGACAAGCACGCCGGATTCAGAGTTTTACCACAGACGTGCAAATGCATGCTACTGAAAAAACAAGAACTTAAAAAAGCGATGAGAACCCATAGCGCAATTCACGCCCACTGTAGAGAAGGTGTACACCATTGCTGATGAATTCCGTATACTTTGGATTAGGAATAAAGTCAACACATCCCAGACACTGCCAAATAACCACAGCATATCGAGTCAGCTGCATGGGATTTCACAAAATACCGAACATATTTAAAAAATCATCCAATCAAAAACCTAGCCTTCTGCTTCGTTTTGATCAGAAGTCAGTGAAGGTCTGGAAAGTTTTCCTGTAGAGTAACTGCTAGTCTCAATAGAAATCTGGTCCTGAAGTTTCTGTAAACTCCCTATAGGTTCAAAACTTCTCAAGTCAGTGCATTTGTGACTAGCTCCTTCTTTATGGGCTGGCTGGACGCCAGGGATGACAATATGGCGTCGTCAATGGAGAAGTTTCCGCAAACTTGTAGCGTGATCAAATTAATAATGGTACTTTCAAACACAACAGATCTTTCTCGAGTAATACGTGCGACCTTCTTTAGCTGATTATGTACTGAGCAGCTAAAAATCAGTTGGTAATTTTGATTTAGTCTCTGGTTACTTGCTCCGAGGGTAAGCTTTTGCGTAAACAGTATATGGTTAGGATAGTCCAAAGCAGATAAACTTATCAACACTTACTCTGGTTGTTCCTTGTTTGAAGGGCTAATATTTTGGTCATTCTAAATCTCGGTCATTCTGTACTGTAAATTTTGGACGGTCTTCTTAACAGTGTTTCCATCGCTTAGTAACTAAACTGAGCATCATATGCCAACAGAACATCTCAAAAAAGAACAGTCGATGAAAAACACCCCGGCTTACGTTGCAGAGACAGTTCACATCTGCCTGGATTAAGGGGATGTTCTTTAATTCCAGAAACACGAGGGCAGTTGTGATCCGTAGAGAAGAAGCAACCGCTTGGCAGATGGATCGCAGAATTTTGGAGTTTGACATCCAGGCTGGAGCCGGACGGCGCGGTTTGGTCACTGGGCATTCTGAAAACACATTAATGTGACATTCATGGAACTTGAAAGTTTTCAATGGGGCAAGCGAATTTAAACATAATTACTAGCATAAAACGCAATTAAAACTGAAAAAAACCTTTAACAACGTTGTATTGTGAGTTAACTGGCTTCAGTACGACAATGCTTATTGAACCTTAAAGGTTAGCCTCAAACATAACGAAGGCCGTGTGACCGATTGCATTTCAATCACATCAATGCATAAAATGTCTAAAAGATCCTTCAGTATTGTATACTTTAACGGCTAAATATTAACTTATTTGGAATTTTAGAATGAACATTTTTAAGGTGCTGCATTAGATTTTTCAAACAAATAGTGCTCGGCGGTACGTGACCAACGTTCTGCGATGACCGAGTTTTACAAGATTACGAAGGTCTGGATTTTCAAAATGGCTGTCCATATAGATACTGATGCATAACGTTCGACTTCATACTAATACCGTAAGGAGACATGTGCCAAAATGTAGAAATACTGAGTTTATTTTACACTGTTTGGAGTCCGCTTGAAAGCGGTTTCTTTATACATATTCTTTTGACAGATTCCGTTGAGCCCCAGATAATATTAGAAGGAAAATGACTGTTTGGCAGAAGATACTGAAAGGAGCGATAGATTTCGAAAGATGAGGTGCAGCTCAACAAATCATAAGGAAATGGTTACGACTGGAAGTGGAGTAGATTTTAGCCACCACCCTCTTGCTTATCGGATGGAGGCGCTTCCATTTGAGCCACGGTAATGCTTGCCATCCGTCAAACTTGTGTGGTTAAATTATGAAGCATGTGTGGTAGCACACTTAGGGAGCCCTTTACGTGGCTGTTAAGGTCAGCTTTATGTTGATATCCTCCAGACACTCAAGTGTCACTGATGCAGATTGATGAAAAGCAGGACGGACATTGGTAGACCCACAACCTTTATCGTCAACAGCATGACATAAATCTTTAACTCTCATGTTGGAACACTTCATAAGTTTGCTGGGTCCTGGCAGCGATGAAGCCAGGCCTATCACTTAAAAATTCTTTTCATCACTGAAACGTTGTTTTGGACAACATTTGGAACTGTCTCGTCTCTGAGGTTATTGAATTGATTCTGACTGCCCGGTACGTAACAATGTGTCCGCATTCAACAGGCCTCAGAAAACAACTAATTGTGTATCATGATAAACAACCTTATCGTCGTCGTTTTCATTGTCATCTTCATTATCACTATAATCAGATAAGCATCAACAGTAGTTTTGGTGCAGGTACAAACCAAGCATGATTATTGCAGCGGTACCAACCTCCACCCTTTGTTAGACAATGCAAACTGTCAATTACACGATGTTGATGAAACCACCATAGATGGCACATCATTACTACGGTCCTTATAAAAAGCCTAGTTACGATATTTCGGCAGCAAGGTAAACGGGAATGAAGAATAGACTTAGGATGATCATTTGTCTCTACAGCTTTGGCACCACACATGCATCACTTGTTTCTTTTATGTTATCCTTATTTTGTGTACGGTCGTACGGTCGGGACGTCAAACACCCGTTCACTCACTCTGGTCAGAAAAGTGCATACTCTGGCAATAGGTATTAACTCATGGGTGTTGGTTTTGAATTTGACTGATCCGTAATGTTATCCGTTTCATACTGCATGAAGACTGATTTTGCGTCCCCTAATTGCTTTCAGTAACAAGTTAGCAAGCTGCTGTCCCCAAAAGACCATGAGATAAGCAGGGTCAGCATATTACACTGCTGTGGATACTCTAAGAATAAATACTTCTTGGAAGCTGATCAGCCCAGTAACACACAAATTGACAAGTGCCACAAAATTGTCCGAAGTCTTTTTCCTGCTTAAACATTAAGTCATGTGTAAAAAACAATGAAGTTTACTGACCGTTACCCCTAGTTAACGTAGGCCTAATTAGCCTGTGCTTTGTCCGATTTACTAAGTGTGCTGAAGTCAAAATGTTTTGCTGTAATAAGCACCTAGTTCGACCACTCATTTGTTAAGTAGTATCTCAAAGACGTTCTCTATCATGAGTATGTTTGCTTGTCAGCCCAATTCAGTGCTTTTGTGTTTATGAGTGTGGCTTCTTTCCTCTATTCGGTTTCTTTCATTTAAATCATAGGTCTTCTTTTTGCTTGTCTTGACAACTGATATGTGGTAAGCAACTCAGCAGCCACCTGATCAATGCATTCTCTGCACTATACTTTCCAATATTCCAATAGTGGGAGTGTTTCATTTACTGCTGTTAATTGCGGGCTACACGGATATTTCTGGACGCTTTAGACGAATGGAAGATTTAGGACTGTCAACGTAAGTGCGACTTATGTTTGCATAAAACCTGCACATAATGATTTTGATCATTCCTCCGGATATGTTATTACTGGAACCAGTGTAACATTTGTTTTAATCACCCAAGGTCCATTATCTACACAGCTTCAGCTGACGGTCTCCCATGTGTTTCCCTATTGACGAAAAAAGGTTTTCTGGCTTAATCCTTTAGGCTGATCTCTGAGTTTGCCCTGAAAGAATAAGTTACTATCACAACCTTATACACTGTGTTGAAGAAAGCTGCTCAACCCCTTCAGATGGTCTACGTACAAAGTATTTCATGAACCAGCAGCAGTATAACTTCTGCCATACGTGGTTTAGGCTTTACTTTAGGAAACTATCGTGAATGCAGTCAAGATAAAAAGCTCTACAGAATAAAACCCAGAGCCCAAAATTAGACAATGGGTAACACTTCCGTATAATGTAACAAAAGCGTCCAAGCAAGCTAATAAAACCAACATAGTTTCCGTATATAGTTATGTATGTTAGAGGCATGGAACTTTGCTTGATAAAAGTCAAGAGTTACCTAAAATAAACTGTTAAGATGTTGCCAAGTAACGTCATTAATTAAGCGGATCTTTATGGTCAGAATGAAGCAAAAAAAGAAAACTGGAAATTTCAGCAAATGAAGAGTACGGTAACCCATAAAAAGCATCCATCTGACACCACTATGGACTGCCGTAGCAATTAGTCCAGGATGTTGGAATCATTTTTGTTACATTGGAAGAAAGGTTGTTAAACGATAGACGACTGTTTTTATCTCCAGTAATCAGCGCTAAGGTCCCCACGTTCTCACCAAACGTTTAGAAATAGGAAGATACTGAATCTCATAGACCGTTAATGAAGGCAAACAGATAAGTAAACTTGTTGTCAATCTTATGAAATGCCATCTGGACTGAGTACCTGAGTAAACAACACTCCACACAGTTACAAACTAAATGCTGCATTTTGAAGGTAACAGAGAGTTACTGCATCAGTGGACGCAGGATAAATTAAGGACCGACCTAATTGGCAGTGGTGAGCGTTGCAGGAAAACAACTGCTTCGGACTTCATTCTCATTATCCATATAAAGCTCTCCTGTTACTATGTGTCCTGTAGGAAACAAATCAGCAAGATACTGCCTTCGTCATCAAAGTCTGGGCTATTACACAGGAAACCGGTCAGGAGCCTTGGTGCATGCATGTATCTAAACAACAATGATGAATTTCTTAAACTGAGGGGGACGCTGAGTTCTACCAATTATCGGACCATACCTTCTGAGGCCAGAGGTAACCACATTATTACTCAACTTAGTACGAACAAAAATGCGGAGCGCACGTTTTGGTACCAGTTGAATAGTACTCCCACAAGATCGCGCGCCAGGAAAGGGAGTGTTTAGGTGGTGGTTTAGTAGATTGAGTTTACTGAAATTTTTCAGATGGTTTTTAACCTATATTCAGGAGGCTTGAAATAAGATTAGCGGTAACTCCGTTCTCAAGAAAATAGAGCTTGCCACCGGAAAGGACATGAACAACAGACATGCCTACAGGGACACTTTTGTCTTGCTGAGGCATAAGAGTGGTGTGTTGAGCTACTTTTGGTTCGTAAGGCATGTATTTCGTGTTGAAATTTTCTGATTCTCTTAGCGTTGTGGTGACTGCTAGAAGTTTTTTTGTATCCACGTTTAATTTTTCACTGAGCCCTACTTTATGATCTGCCAAACTCTTATTCACGTCTAAATCGCGTCAATTAGTCCGTGGATTTGTTTCGCTTCTCGTCCTCTAACCCAACTGCTACCTAGTTTCTGATTCTTCATTTTGGTTCCGGTCTCATAAAATACTTACTAGTGACTGATATTACTTTTTCTTCCCCGCGGATCGGAGTGATGACCTTCAGTGGATCAAACTAAAATCTCACGACGTGCCTGTATAGCCGCTTTTTGTCATCATCAAACCGAGAAATTAAGGTAGTCCGTCCGCTAGTAGATAAGAAGAGTAATGCCTTGAAGTGGATTTGCCTTTACCCCACAGTGTCATGCATGGATTTTAACATAACTGTTTCGGGCCTCGTAGTTCTGGTAGTGCATTTTCGTATTATTCCCGTCATTGGACTGCGCAACCCCTGGCGATGGAGCTGCCTGTGGTTTTAGAGTCCGATTTGGTCACGGATGTTAATTGCCAAGTAAAGGCGTCTCATACTGCGCCAGCCATCTGCGCTCAAAAGGGCACTGGATCAGGTGGCAAAAAGGTGGCTTGTTTTTGGCTCGAATGAACAGAGTTGTGGACTCCCACCAAAGCGTTCACGTCACTCGGACTACTCATGTTGGCATTTTAACTGTGTGCGTCCCGGAGTATACGCCACGCCACCTTGACCAGCTTGGAACTTTTGCTTTATACGTAGCGAACATCTTATGAAGAATAATTTTTAGTTCCGCCCTTAGACGCGAACTGAGGGGCACATTATCAAATCTATCTACGAAATGCGTTGTTTCACGCTAGTTGACCATGAGCGGTGCCAGTCATAATAGACAATATAGGAGTGGTCGTTCAAACACGCTCGTTTGGCCTGCGTGGAGTGTTAAATCCTTCAATACATCATGGTTAGCAAGTGGCATGAGGTTTATAGTCACTGCACGCGCTTCGGTGTGCATATCTACAAGCCAGTTACGTTACTTACTACGCGAAGTTTGTCCGAAAATTTTGGGTATCCAACATCATCAGGAAGACTTGCTATTTTCAACCCGGTTTGTTTTAGCTGTATTAAGAGTAGTTTTGGCCTCCGACGTGATATGGGGGCTGGAAGTTATGCTGAAGAACATACCCGTGAAATCTGGTTTACCATACGAATCGGCCGTCGGGTAATAAGACGCAACGACTTAACGACATAGCGGTACTGCAGGAATTCTATTTGGCTCACTAGCAGACATAGGTCATGCTCACGGAAATTAAGGATGAATAATGTTCAGAAGCAACACCAATCAGTGTGTTGCGGATGATTGGTACTAAAGCTAAGCAAACGAGATGGTAAGCTACAACGAGATCACACGGGCGGTAATGAACGAACGCCATAGGCTAGTTGATGCACAACGCAGATGGGAATAGACATTTAGCAAACGGCCGAAATTAGTTCGAAAATGGATAAGGTGCGGATGAAAAAATCAGGTAGTCTTGAGGTCTATCGTGCGTTTATCTTAAGTGTACATAGTCAAAGACGAGGACAACGTCGTGTACTTGAGGCACGCGACGTATGGTCACTTGTCTACTTTATTTAAGGTCTTTTGATCCCAGTCTTTTGGAGCGTAATCGGAATAAAAATGTAAACTTATCACAACGATTGCGCTTACCTGAACGGGAAATATGGCAACTACGAAACGCAATATGATTTAGCGTTCGGTTTATTTCAATTGATTGGATTACTGGACCCCAATCACATAAACTAATCGGAACAATGTAATTCATTCTGAATGTGTCGCTCACCGTATTTTGTCTATATTAATGTCAAATATGCCCTCACATAAGTTATTGGTCACAGAGTGAATAGGGTATGTATTTTGTAACGCACAAGCAATATCGTAGAATGCTTTAAAATCTTCCCCATATTTGAGTTTTTCTCTTTCGTTCAAGATCATCTTTCATTTCCAGTCAATTTGTTTACAATTTTGAATTCGTGCGCTATTTTGCCGTTGAAATTTGATATTCCCGGGTGGTGCGTATAAACTGAGTTCCTTCCTCCGTTTCCCTGGAAATCGCGGAAAACGTAGGCAAATGCGAGGAAATTTCACGTACTTTCTGGGTTAAGTGAATCACTGGTTATCGGTTTTTCTTGAATGTCACAGAGAAGACAATTCCTAACGGTTTGCACATCAATAACAAACTTTTTCCCGCTTTAGGTAGTAGAAGTTCACGCTGAAGTAGAGTGCTCACTGTGACGAGCGGTTTTCCGGATAGTTGGCTCACTTTGTGTTGTATTCGCAAAAATTATTCTCTTGTTATTGTCTATATCGACATTTCGTGCTATGAAAATAAAGTAATGGAAGAGGCCTTTTATAAAACTTAACTCTTTGGACATTAGTTAACAAAGTATTCTCAGTATAGGGCATACCTGCCATTCCGCGGGATTCTGCATTATTGCGTAACTTATACCACCAAGTCAGCATTTATTTGGTAGAGGATTTACGTCAAATTTTTAACTAGCTTACTGGACTACGGGCACTAAGATTTTTATGCCGTCCTGCAATTATGGAGCGCAACCACCGGATGGTGTATGCTATGAAAAAGAAGAGTCATTGTCATTGAGGAAGTCCATGCACACAGTTTTGCCAAGAGTCAAAGAGCACATACGATGCTGGGGCCAAAGGAAGCAGATGTCAGACTTATCCAGTGGTCGACACACATTTTAAGGCACCAAGCAATTGGGAGTGCTTGGAACCTTGGGAAAACTGATGAAGTAGTGCTGTTGAGCCCAATGAACAGAAGTGGACGCAGGATGACCAAAGATAGAAAAATTCAACCACCTGGAAAAGGTTTGAATCTTGTCCAGGGTTTCGCCTCATCGCGTGACATGCAGCCAAACGCCTCGGAAAACGCCGTTCGCCAGGGCATTGAAAGGTTTCATGAGTCTGTTCAGCCTTGGAGGTTCTCAGACGCGAAAACGCCGGGTCTGATGAAACAGCACTTGCGATGGCAGAAAACTCTATACATTTTTCTTGGGCTTTCTTTGCATGATTTTATGAAAGATGGAAAATGGGTGATTAGGTTGGCACTAGCTACGGTTGCACTGTTTTCCGTCCATCAAGACCGGGTGGATTATTGTGTGTCCAGGACGACGGGAGCATCCGGATGGGTTAAGGTAGAGTGGGACCTGGTAAGGTACTAAGATGCGAGTCACCAGGTAACGGGTATTCACTACTTCCTGGAAAAGGTTACCAAAAATAGTAGTGAGACGAGGGGCTACACAGGAAACTGCTGAATAATGTCAAGTAATGTTATCTGGGACCGGATGAATCAAAACGGTCACTCCAGGCATTCGTCTGTCTTGGTTAACTAATGGCGCCCAGCGCTTCGTTGGCCCAACTTTCGCTCATCTAGCCGTCCCGAAAGACACAGCATATGGATAATCTAGTCAAGGGAACACGCGTTTGAAATGAGAGATATTAGGCTGAACTAGCCGTCTTAGATGGGACGAGTGGAGATGGTTTCAAAAACCCTAATCTCCTCCGCTTAAACTTGTCTAGGATGATTTGCTTCCTCTTAAGCCAAAGGTTATGCAATTGAATGTGTTCTGAAAGGTGCAGGCAAGTGTTCGTAAGCTATAAGGGTTGATGGATAAAATGGCGATAGATAAGCTGAACTAACTACATGACTTTGATAAACGTGCAGGCGGGCTCACGCAAAATTCAAGTATCCATGCCTCTGTGGGTTTACAGAGAAGTCCTCTTGATGGAGCCTGTATTAGTTGAACACGCGTACACATAAGTAAAGTCATTTCTGATGGTTGCATATGGAGTATTGTCGTTGATTGGGAGAAAGTTAGGATGAGTCAAGGATGAGCGGATATTACCAGTTTTTAAGATGACTGGGTTGATACACCGAATGTTGAGATTCTCTACAAATGGGAGGGAAAAGTTCCAGTGATAGGGGAAATATTAGGTTATCAATAATTGAGGAGACGGAAGGATGAGAAGCGCACCCCCGAGGAAATTCGCTAAGGGTTTTGAAGGAGTTGGAAACGGAGCCACGGGTACACATTGGAAAAGCTGGTTGACCACAAGAAAGATAGTGCCGTCAAGCTTTTCCAGATGACCGTTGTGAATCTGGCGTACAATACTGCTAAGTACCCTTGAAATGCCAAAAATTTACGATGTGTGCCCACATTTGAGTTGACCGCACTCGCATGGTCAGATTAAGGCTTGGTTAATCATGTTTATTCCCAACTAGTGGGTGGCACGCCGTCAGACATGATCATAAGGTTACAGTCAGAATAGAAGCATGACTGGCTGGGGATTGTGGGTGCAGGGTTTCTTTGCAAAAAGGACAGCGTCATAGTGGGGGGGCATTATCAGATGTAGACGCGGCCATCACCAAACCGGCAAGGGCAGGGAGACACAGTTACTATACCTTTTTGGAGAGAACATCGAGCAAGATCAGATAGTTAGGATTTGAAGGTGGCAGGCAAAAACAAAACAAGAGGGGGGAAAACAAGGAGCTTTATGCCTGACACATGACGAGAAAAGTGTAAACTGCGGAAAATGAGGAAGTAGAACATCGGATCTGGTGAAGCAGCAGAGTTGGCGTCATCCAGCCGGTCAAATTGAACCAAACCTTAAACCACCGCTGAGGCCTCGTGGCCTTGGACCGTTGGGCTCATGGCCAGGGTCACAAAAAGCGTAAGTAGGGATGATGAAGTGGAGGGATTTGCAAAGCGGATAAATGGTACCAGGAACCCCAGGATCATGGTGTACAGTGAAAGTGTAGGGACTCACAGGTGTCGCTGTTGTGGAGTCAGGCATAATGGTTCCTTGGAAGAGTGATATGGTGGCAACATACGAGCCAGAACGCGAACTGTATAGAAACTCATTGATTTTTGTCGGGAGCACAGACTGAAAATCCACCGAAATTGTTAAATTCGAACGACAGGTCCAGCAGTTTGGAAGGAACAGATCATGCAGGCAGCTGGGGCCAGGTGAGGACCCTATTCGCATTTGCAGTTAATAGAACGAGTGGGCGAGAGGGTACGGTCGAACATTTAAAGGGAATAGTTTTGGGTGTGCTATCAAACTGGGTATGGAAGTTCCGTGCTCTCATTGGCATGACATACTTCGGACGGCCCCGTAACGGACATCACAGTCAAGGTCATTGGGCTGGGATGTGCGATTCTTTGAGCGACGGGATTCCTTTAAGGCTGGTCAAGGAAAAAAAAGGTAGAACGAACCGATATAAGACCGCAGGTTTTTTGGTCCGTTTGGGGATCCTATGAATGTAGATCATAGGCCAGGTGATGTGGATAACAGCCAACCAGGTCGTCCATACCTGATACTGCCGAAGTTCAAAGCAAGAATTGTTCTCTTTAAAATAGTTCGTCGTTGGCGCAGGTCAGCGAATAAATAATAATCCGACCATGGATGTCCAGGGGTCTTCTTTCAGGGAAGCTCTCATATACAATAAACTCCGAAGACAGTCAGCACCAATATACACGGCAGAGAACCGTATATGGCGATCTGAGAGTACAAACGCACGAAGCCAAGTTAGGCAGCGTGCCACAGGAACCATGACAATTACTGCTGAAGCGTTGAAGGAAATTCTGCTGCAACAGCGAATTCGGTTTGAAGCGTCTCAATTGCGTTTAGCGAAAACCTTGGCTGAACAACTTAAAATTCAACCAGCACATTTCGCTCCAGATGCACATTCCGTCGACTCGATGGCCAACAGCATCACGGAGTTCCATTATGAGCTTGATGCCAGTCTAAATTCCGACTCATGGTTAAGACTTTATGAAGATATTTTCAAAGTCAAAGATGATGCCTGAAGAGTGCGCTTATTGCTCAGAAAACTTGGTACAACGGAACACACACGGTATTCCGACTTTATCCTGTCAAGGAACACGCGAGGTCTCAGCTTTGACAAAACTATGCGGCAACTTTCAATGACTTTCGGTGAGTGTTTGTCCTTGTTTCATATTCGCTCTTAATGTATGAAACTAGCAGAAAAGGAACCTGAAGACTATATCACTTATGCCGGTAGGGTCAATCTTGAATGTGAACAATCCAAGTCATCTACCATGACGGAAGACCAGTTCAAGTGCCTTATTTTCATGTGTGGCCTACAGTCGCCTTCAGAGAGTGATATCAGAGCGAGACTACTGAACAAGATTGAACAATCTGCCGAGAAAACGCTGCAGTCCATTACTCACGAGTACCAGCGCCTCTCGAACCCCAAACACGAAGTGGCCATGTCAGAGAGACCATTATCCAACTCTGCTTTCGGTATTGCCAAGACGACTTCCAAGCAGCCTCCCGTGGCGGCAAATTCGAACGGAGCGGAGCACTTGTCGGCATGCTGGCGATGCGGCGAATCGCATTTTGTGCGATTATGTCCCTATAAAAAGGCATAGATGTCCAGTATGCAATTAACGTGGGTAGAAGGAATAACAGTGCCAGACGCAAAAATTTAGTCAGACAGAGCGAACTCCGAGGTCACGAAGCAGATGGTGCCCATTAGAAGTCCTATCTAACGCAGGTGCTCGTTGCAAGTAGGTTACAATCACAGCAAACGGAAGCACACTTCGACCACATCTCGATGCGGCTTCTGGTAGTACGATTGTTTTCCGGCACACCTGTAGAAAGATTGGATCACCGAAATTCAGACCGACAATGAACACCGCCAGAAATGTATCAGAAGGTAAGCTTCAGTTGCTTGGTGAATTCGATTGTAAGACGGAGATTTCAGACCATCGTGATTGTGGTACTGTCTATCTTGATGCTTGTGAGCCTAATTTCCTGGGCATAGACTGGATCGCTCGCTTGCATTTTTCGACCGACATCTTATGCATATCAACACCAACAGGAGGGAGGCCAATATTCCCGTCTGGAAACCGTGTGCTTGTGAGAAACTATCGCCCTAGGCACCAAAACTGGACGGTTGAAGTTGTCCTCAAAAGAATCAGTAAGGTAATCTATATCTTCCGGGTGGGATCACTGATGTGGAAACGGCATATCAATCAGCTACGGCCGACTAATTGCTCGATCCCAAAAGCGGAAGAACAGTCACTAGACCGCAACCTGTTGCGCGAAACCCACAATCTTCCAAAACCAACACCAGTAGCAGCT
The DNA here is from genome assembly GCA_004794785.1 of Opisthorchis felineus. Taxonomy (NCBI): domain Eukaryota; kingdom Metazoa; phylum Platyhelminthes; class Trematoda; order Opisthorchiida; family Opisthorchiidae; genus Opisthorchis; species Opisthorchis felineus. The sequence goes on along the minus strand of SJOL01006343.1, from coordinate 310,630 downwards.
TTTTAATATGTACCGCCCAAGACAGATCCATTGCTGCAACCGAGACGTCATACCGGTCGGGCCAGAAAACTGGTGGAACCGCACCGGCAATCGTACGTTGTACGGCTGAACAAGGCGCAGGTGTCAGGCGGGTCAGATTCCCGAAAATTACCCCGGAATGCCTGAAACCAACTGGGACCTGAAACTCCGCCAAAATTTCCACATGGAAGCCTGCAAGCATTCAAACTAGTCAATCACATAATCAATTCAGGCAAAAGCCGATGAGCATACAGGTAGGTCACGCGAACCCGACCGGCTTTGATAAGCTGGTGGATTAAAGTGCCATACTTATAGTCGAAACTCGGTCCGATATTTTACCCTGGCTTCATCGCTTTATATTACCCCCAAATTCTGTTGATGCTCTAACGAAGTTCATATCATTATCAGGTTGGATGTCGGTGGGCTTGCCACGTCTACCAACGAATCGCATCAAACATTGTAGGATTGAGTCGGTCGACAGGTTACCTCCTATTTCCAGATGAACTGCTTGAGTTTTGGAACAGCTAAAGATACATCTATAGCATTTTTTCCTGTGAACGCCCCGTTTGGTCTTAAAAGATCCAAGGTAGTCCACTCCCACGCACTTGTAGGGGCACCAGCCCGCTTCTACTCTGTCTGCCGGCAATGGAGCCATCATTTGTGTACGGCGCTGTGCGGGCCGGCGCCTGCATAAACCGGACGCAGCAGTCACTCGTTTAACGGCGCCGATCCCATTGATAATCCAATATCGCTGCCGGACAGAGGCCAAGACCTGCGCAACTCCACAGTGCACTTCCACTTCATGAAAGTGACCTATGATCAAGATAGTAACCGGATGTCGGCTCGGAAGAAGAGCTGGCCGTTCTATTGACTGTAGTTTAAGTAATTAAGTCTGCCCCCTACGGACAATACGCCATCGAGCAAAACAGGTGACAACTTTTTTAAGCTGCCATTTTGAATCCGATTGTTTGAACGCTTTGCATCCAGTACCAATGCGTTAACCTAATGTAACTCCTGTGCGAAGTGACTGGATTGCACGATCCTTGTCAAGCAATTACGCGCTTGGCGGGGTTCGGATACCGTGATAATAGCAGAGGGTAGAGCCTCTTTCCCCGCCTTGCCCGTCCTGATCAATAGATACTGCTCGTAACGCAATAACCAAGCCACAAACTTCTGTAGTTTCACCCCACAGGAAAGCCGGGACACTAGTGGGCACATGCCATCATTTCGCTCCAATTTGTTCACCTGTGCTACAAAGCCCCTCAACTTGACCCCATCGGGCTGCGTCAATCGAGGCTGTGGAGGCCACTTTCTCTCTAGTTCGGGAAGGAAATCTTGGTCCAGTTAATCATCTACCCAGTGGACTGAGGTTGTGTGTCCCTCAAGAGGTAATGAAAACTGGATTGTCTTCCAACGTGTCTCCATCTAGTAGGTGACGACATATCACGAATAACTGGTAGTCGATTTGCAACCAAAGTTCAAAGTCTAGAAGGCATGTTATAGATATAGTACAGAACCATCATGGAGTGTGTCCAAAGCCTGAAGTAGCTATTTTTACTTGCTCCAATTAGATCTGCTACTTTGACTGCCAAACATACAGCTGTCAACTCTAACCTTGGTATTGTAACGGACTTGAAGGGGGCCGCCCGCACCTTCGATAAGACAAGCGAAAGGCCAGAACCTCAGCGTTAACCGTGAACCGATCATATGCTATCGCGCTATATGCAGATTCAGATGCATTGTAGAATTCATGAAGTTCGGCATGTGGAAGACCACTAAACTCATTGGGCTTTATGCACCTGAAGATTCGCAAGTAATGGATGCTACGAAGGTTAGATAACCAATCCTCCCAGCAAATGCGATCGGTATCGTTCAACGAGCTGTCGCAACAAAGTGCAGGGATCGTAGTAGACACTTGCTTGGTATTAACCACTAGGAAAAAACGAAACCTAGTGAATCATACAGTGGAAACATACAGGAAGGAACGCTTTCGCGCGTTGGCTGCTCCGTTGGTAAGTAAAAGTAGATCACAAGTGCACCAGAATGTGTAGCCCACTGCGCTCATTGGCGCGCTCCATTGGCAATTTATCCATAGTGATGTTTCGCACACCAGACGTGAGTTTGGTCAGATCAACGGCTGACAAAACCACGCAATTATTGGAAGACCACTTCCTCATGTGTAAGCCTCCTTTTGAGAGCAAAGCACTAAACTCATTAACAAAGCACTTGGCAGTTACAAAGTCCGAAAACGACTTTAAGCAGTTATCAGACTATTGTCTATTGCGCTGCAAGTTGAGATGGCATAACCTAAGCCAAATTCTTAAACCGTCTTTTGTAAGGCGACCGTTACAGAGAAGGAGGAGGTGACGCCAAACAAGTGGGACGTCTACTGAAATTCAGTGGGTTCTCCAGAGAACTCATAGTAGTTCCACCACAGGAATTTTGGAGCACCCCTATCACAGGGATCAACCTTAACCTGCAAGAACATCTCTTTGATGTCCGCTGCCCCAGCAACTTGCTCTAAACATCATCTTCAATCAATCCGTCGAAGGCGACTTCTTCCAGGTACGGCCATCTGCTAGCCGTTGCTTTGATAGATGGGAAAGCCCGCCTAGACAAGTTGTCAACAACGAATGCTCTATCGACATCTGTCGGCTGACTTTCATCCATTGATAAAGGCCTGGTGTCATTGGCTTTGGAGGTGCATCCCATGAAACCACCCAGCGTATCGATAGCCACAGGAGTGAGTAGCGGCCGTTTTTTACCAAAGGGTCCAAAGTTATGTCGGACCGGGCATTTAAAAACGCATACGTTGTCACCTTTCCTGCAGGAGTGTCAAGCTTAACAGGAATAAATCCTAGCTGCGCTGGAAGAATATAACCTCGAGTAAAGGCACAAAACCCCTGCGACCGTGAATTTGCCCGTGCTTCGTTTCCGGGTTTCGGTGCATGCAACAACCTGTGATGTCGTCCCCTACAACCCGACTGCCCGCTGCGAACAGGTGACTTGTAATCTCTAGCCATGTGGCGGTCTTCCAAGCAAACAAAGCATGTATTATGCTCCCGTATGCACTTCTACCTATCAGAAACTTCCATGGATAGGAAGCGCTGGTAGCCGGAAATTGGGTGGAGCTGTGAATATAGTGAGCAGGGCCTTAGACCACTGTCCGTACCTGGCCTTGGGTTGGCTAGGAAACTCGGGAAACCATCTCGTCTAAGAGCTTGGTTGGTAGAAGTTAACGGCGCAGGAGGCGTCTTACATTTCCTTCTCTAGCCAGTTGCCCAGACCGATTTCATGCAACCCTTGAGCGCATGACCACAAACCCTACCAAGTCAGTGAACGTTGGATCCCGGCCGGTCATCGATATCCTATCTGCGACATCAGCCCACTTTTGTTGCAGTGGTGATGGAAGGGAACGCATCATTCCCTCTATAACAGTAAGCGGGTGCAAACCTTACCTTCCCTAAACTAGGGACCAACTCTGGCCCAGCTAGTACTTGGTTTCTAGGTCAGCCAACAAAATCCACCCTTTCCTGGGTTCACTTAGCTCGCTTTCATCCGCTTTTAGATTTTTTCCATTGGACACCTTTTTATCTGATGCCTCCTTGCACTCACCAGACGCTACTGCTCTCATCCTATTCCTTCTTCCTTCCCCATTCCCCCTCTTTCCAAGCTTCAAACTTCGGCCGTTGTTACGCAAACACCCCGTACAACCGTTGTCATTCAATCTGGCTTCTCCGCGGTCTACACTGACATGGTCCTCCAGCTGAATCGAAATTACCGATGACTCTACATTGGCTTGACTCCACCTGTGTCAATCTTCCCGTCTAACCCAGATCAAGCTGCCACGGAAATGCGTATCCCCTTTCCGATTGCGTCAAACTTGACGACCGTTACGGAGCTGTACAGAAACCGAAGTATGTCAGTGCAATGATGGCATGGCACTGCCATACCCAGTCTGGTGGCACTCCCGCAACTACTTTCTTTGGAATCTCGACCGCAGCTTCTCGCCCACTCGAGTCTGTAATCGCCACCACAAACAAATTTTTCACCTGGCCCTTACCGCCTCGTCCTAAATAGCTGGACATATCGTTCGGATTTAACCAACCTAGTTTCCTGCCGCAATTTGGGTTTGCCTCTTCCACAAGTTCAATTTCATTTACGGTGTTCGATTGGCCCTATGCATTAGCAATATCTCCCCATCAAGACTACCCTAACCGCCCTACAACAGTGACACCAGTGAGTCTACTCAGTTTCAATTTAAACCATAATTTTGAGGCAAAACTTGCCACTTGTCTCCAGACCGACTTCTTCAATCTCCATCGCAATTTTGCATTTTGTGACCCTAGCCATTTACTCGACCGCCCAAGGTCACTCATGGCCAGCAACGGTTTCCAGCTTTAGTCCAGGTCAGCAGGCTTCATCTTTGAACTTGTCGTACCTCATGCCCATTGTCTCCTTTTCTTGGTTCCCACAACTGTGGTGACTTTTCACGTAGTCAGCATGCCCATTGTGTTGTTACCTGCCACGTTCAGGTTGTAACGACCCGATCATGCCTCATTCGACATGTTCCCTACAAGTTGGGAAATAAACCTATTATTTTTGTTTTTATTACATCGGATAATACCCACTGCTTGTGACGCTGCTCCTTTTTCACGCAATGCCCTGTACCCACAACCCCCTCAGTCATGCTTTTATTCTGGCTGTAACATTACGATCATGACTGACGGTATGCCGCCCACCAATTGGGAATAAACATTATTATCATTATTAAACGTAGCTCATCTGCGTTAGCGCAGTCTCACAACCGTGCATTTTTATACACAAGTCCGACAAAGACTCGGCTGTTCCAGCGGTCCGTCATGCCAACCAGAACAGGCTTTCAATTAGAGAGCGAGCAATAATGTGTGGCTGACCAAAAAGATTGCGTAGAATCTCCCGAACCCTGGAGTATTATACCTCCGGCACACAATCTTCAATGGCTGCCTTCGCGTAGCCTTGACAATTGTGGGCCAAATACAGAAGCCTCTGACCAGCGTCCTCCACCTTCCTCTCAACATATGTCTCAAACTGGCGTGTGAACGTCCAATAATGGTTTGGATTACCATCAAACTATGACGGTTCTACCGTAGGCAGTTCCACGGTGGCAGTTACTGGAGTGATGTACATGACCTGTTTTGGCCCTGGAGATGCCCGTCTAATATCACCGCAAATCCTAGGGGTTTTTCATCTATCTGACAGGTTTTCATGTGTTGCGTTAACCGGTCGGTTGAGGCTACCGGTTCTCAGACTTCATCTGGTGAGTCCT
>SJOL01006343.1:126411-293294 GCA_004794785.1 Opisthorchis felineus | reverse complement strand
TCACGCACGATCTGCATCAGCGGAATTGGATAGCCCACAGTGCATGATTACTTAGTCACATCAGCCAGATCATCCGCTTTAAGCTCACTTTTCGGTGTTTATCTTCGTTTGCGCTAGTCTGTTCAAGTAGCTAGGGTTTGTCATTGTTGTTGCCGTTGTGTTGCCTGAAAGTGTTATTGAAACTCAAGTGCCGCAAGTTTAATTGGCACAGCAGATAACGGTGTTGGATTGCGAACGATTTTAAACGGATGTCTTTAATTTAAATCCATGGTGAATTTGGCTGACGAACTCTTTCTTCCAACCAAAAATTTTCTCTATTTTTCATTTCTATAAAAGTCCCCGCAGAAGCATAGTACTCTCTAACCACTAGGCTTCTTTGGTGATCGTTTGTCCTGAAGCTGTTTAAAGGATATCCTCTAATAGAGTATTCTATAACTTGACAACTCGTTCAAAAAGAGTAACGAACAGCTGCTCCGTTGGTGTGACGAGATAACTTCCTGGCTTTTCCCCCATGCTGTTTTGTAGTTTTCCTCATGTGACTAGAGTCACCGTATAATCTCCTACGCTGGCGCAGAGAGTGGTTTAACTTCTTTAGTCTTTTGGAATATACTGCACTTCTGTGGCCCTCATTGCTTTATAACTATCTTTTTAGCCTGTTTTGTCTAAATTACTCATGGCTGTGACTTCAAATGAATGCAAAAAGATCAATTCCGTCACGCATTTAGTTGTGTACACCAGAAGTTACTCGCCAATAAAGCTATGTACCAACAAACAATTGCTATTATGCGTCCAAAAGACTATAAAAGACTAGGCCCAGTGCCCATAGGATCAGCTCGAGATACGCTCTTCGCTACGTTGGTGATTTTAGGAGAACTATTCGGTCAAATATTTTAACCCCCCACAGAAATTGTGCCCGATATCCATGGAAACCTACCAGAGCAAATACATTGCCTAACGGTACGTTGGTTGTACCGCTTAAAAATACTGCCATATCTCAGTTCGCTTTGGGTTTGCGGGTTAGCAAATAACAGTACCTTATCAGGAGGGAGGTAGGAGAACACTACCATATGGCTTCTGTGGGTGATGATTTTTCGAGATTTGGAGCTACATGAACACATGAATAAAGGTTTCAATGTAGTTTATCTTATACGATGAACCTTACGGCGTAGTTTTTGAGGGTGGCCTATCAACAGCAAGCATTCCGTTCAATAAAATTTTAAAGATCACTATCTTTTGGATTGCCGCGGAAGAAAGCACCGGACTGAGGAAAGTGGCTAGCTAAACACATGGCTGTTGGCTTATTTGATGTGAAATACACTGAGACGGTTGCCAAATGCATCAGGCATAACTTTCTAAAAGCACATGGGAGAACAAGAATAAGCGTGCTACTTAAAAGTGTTAAGCGGCGCCAACAAGGATTCGATAGACACCTTTTAGACTTGACCAACCCTACCTATCACCAGACTTATCATAAGGCTAGTTGAATACCCAAGTTAACTCAGTTTATCTCCCAAAGTTTTTAAACTTCCAGAGGCGATGATGCCTGAGATACTGTCCTGTCACTGCCCTGGGATACTTGTCATTAGTAGTGAATGGCATGCTTATCACTTCGGAATAGTTTTCTTCAAACTTTCTATATGAACTTGCGCCATTGCTAAGTTCAGCAAATGAAGCAAGCACTCGGCGGTTTTTTGACGGATTGCAAACAATGGGTGAGGCCACGGTGCCATCAGTTTCGTAACTCACGATGTGCGCTTGCTGCCTTCTTACATTCGTTATCAGTCCCCTCCACTATTGAGATATTTCGCGTTGGGTGGCATGAAAAAGCCTCAACTGACACTCATTGAGGCTGCTTAAAAACCGACTAAGATATCTGGATGGCTTCTGGAAGTAGTTTCACTAGTCTTATATTTGAGCTCTTATTTACTAAATTTGGATGTTTAAGACTTGCAGGTAGTGACCTGCAGCAGAGGGGAATCACACTGCGAAACGCCATGATAAAGATTTCTCTTGATTGAACCCCTACGGGCTGTTGTGACACTGAGTTCTTGTCCAAGCAGAACTATGGGTTATTTGAGCAAGTAACCAGACAATCCATTTAACTGTTTTGTAGAGACTAAAAAGTTAGTTTACTCTCGCTCACTAATTACTGCTTGGCATACATCAAGCTGTAAAGCGAACCTGGCCTCATTTTATATAGCTTCCAAAACCGTCACCTTTGGTGCCAGACGCAAGTTTTTATTCCTAGCATTCACTAGTCTTTGTGATTACGATCGCAAACTGGCCTGGCAGTATCTTCCTCTTGAATGTCACTGATGTTGCTTACGTACTTGTTACTAACTAATCTTGACGAGATTGGGAGGAAGATCGCAACAAACTTGACGTTTCCGTGGCCAGTAAATGAAAATCCAAAGGCGGCCGCTAATTTTTCAAGAAACACTTTCAAACAGTGCCCCACCTAACAGTACTACATTGTGTGACAAAAAAATCTGAACCTAATGAAACTTATCTAATTAGATAAAACTAGTAAACAGCCATCTCCGAGGTCATTAGCAATAGTGATATTATGCGTTGAAAGGAGGATCAAACCGTCGACGTACTTCATCTATCCCTTGGGATCAGATGGTACAGAATTAAGCGTCTTATGCTCTTAGCTGCGTGCGTACTTTGAGTTTCAGCGCGGGGTCGATTCACATTTCGCCCAAAGCTTTGATATGTACTACCCCAACAATGTTGCTTTAACAATCGGCTGTGGTATGGAGCATCCTGAAAACAATTTGTTGCCTCCGCTGAGCTCTTTTGACCCTTGCATGACGGTTTAGAACATTCCACATAAATGCTTGGGGGCTCCCATCCAAAAGTTCATGAAAAATGTATTCTGTACAATCGCAGTACACAGTGCGTGCCTGGAAAATAGCATCTAAATAGTAAGTGTATTCACATCTCCCTAGTGTTCTCGAGCAAGTCAGTTACTCAAGGTGATTTGACATCGATGTTTCAACCAGTCAACAAATGCAGGCACACCCTACAGACCACCGCCTACGATAAATAAAACCTTTATGACCCCGGAGAAATTTTCGAATGCCTCAAAAATGAATACTGTGCGACTTGAAATAAAACTTAGTTATGTCTACTCAATTCTATGCCAAATACTGCCAGTTCGACATCGGTCAGAGAGCAACAACGTCTCATTACCAGTGACTTCTGAAAATCGTACAAGTAAGCACACGAAGAAAAGTTGATAACCAGTCTGACCCTGAATAGTTGACTTATACTCGCCTAAAGGTGTCCAGCAGTTGGACGAGGAATACGGTTAAATTACTCTTGGGTCCTTTCACTTACCTTAATCGTGCATTTGTGATGTATACACAACCATAAACGCAAGATTACCCAGGATCACTGTCTAATTCCAAGACCCTTTTACGAACTGGAGACAGCACTCAAAAAGTGAACAAACGAAGTGAACAAGTGTACGACAAAACGGTTCTCATAAAACCTAGACTTCCATAAGGTAAAAACGTGGACTTCAAAACCGTGTTGGAAATAACCCGTGAGCTCGCGTAGCTCCCGATGCACTTGATAGTTTCACATGATCTAACCTTTTTAACCCCAGAAATAAACATAACATGAACCTTGTAATAACCCTGGATATAAAGTTCGACCTACTCTTGGACGTTACTGGTGGTGCTGAGGTTCCCAATCCATGTCACGATTGCCTTTACGAGCATCTCTGCAGAAACCAAACAGACAATGGTACTTCTACCACTGAAATTCATTCGCAAACAAGCTCCAGGTGTTTTTAGGTGTGTGAAAGGGACAGAAATTTGATGCCGGGCCATATTAATACTGGTACAGAGTCTTAAACTGCGTGCTGATTTTACGGCGTCATTGGTTGGTCAAAGTACCTCGATTTGGCAATTTCGATCTTGAGAAGAACCATTTATATTCAGAGGTAATAATAATAAACAGATCCTTAATCAAGTCAGACCATTTGTTTTGCGCTATTCCATGGCAATTATCATCATCATTCTCGCTAGCAACCGGCAGTGTAAGGCTTTATGCTATCCCAGTTATTTCATTTTTACTGATCAGTGGGTAGCATTTTGTAATGGCCAGCTGAGTGGTAATCTAAAGGCTTAAAATATAAAATAAACATAGCAGTGTAGGTTTTGTACTGCAGGGCTGTTCTCGCAGTTGCGCAGGAGTGGGGTAGTTGTGAACTACGGACCGTAGCTCGTGGACATGAACATTGTATGGCACGTAACTGAACCATGGCTATCAGTGGTTCTAGAAAGTCTGGTTATCATGTTTAAGAAGATTTTGTTTGTTGAGTGGCAAAGCCTACTGGGTTGAATGTTGCGCTACCGAGTAATAATCTGGTTCACCACTCGACTGTATAAACTTCCATTTTGCTGGGCACGGAAGACTTTGTAGGGTAGACAGTTCTCTAGCGCAGAAGGCAAATGACCAGGCCAGCATTACTTAGGCTTAGTATAATAACCGTATCTCTTCTCCTTTTAACAATGACTATGCATTTCCAAGTTGCTTAATCGAGGGTCTTACCAGATGTCTAGTAGCAAATGTTTAGACAGTGTGAATCCTTCTAATCACAATGGACAAATGTTGGAGTAAAATGACAGTAAAAAGCACCAAACATCGTTGCTAAATTAATCTATGACCGGCAAACTAATGCAATATTGACGCCCTAGATTCTGACGCAGCCCACTTTGGCCTTGTAGTTTTAACCAGAGCTTACGAAAGCGGATGTCTGAGTCGATACTTTGCGAACCCCATTGATCTCGGAGCATGATACCCAAACTTGATGACTAACAGCCTTTGAAATAGTAATTCGCACTGTTCGGAGGAAATGTGCATGTATTAAAATCGTATGATAATATTTGTGTTTAACTAAGGTTTGCTGTGAGGACAACGCCCAACATTCGTAGGAATTTGTCAGGAATGTACTTTGATCCAAAAAGATCAGTTGAAAAGTGCACTTTGTGACATCGGTTCAGACCACTGTAGTGTCGTTTATGGCAATGGAGGAATGGCGTCCAATTTATAATTTTCGATATCCAGGCTTGTCATACAAACTAATAATCAGCACTGTCTGCACACATTAAAAGCGCCAGGGGTCATAGAGTGCTGTTCTAAACAAGCACTACAGGTGACAAAACTTGGGGAAATTTGTACTGGCTCGTTTGATTACAGGAGGCGACACATATAAGTTAAATTCAACCTCGGTGGTTTACTACGCAAGGATGGAACTCAGCTTCGATTCCGACATAAAATTGAACAGAAAAATAGCCCTTGAATAGTCAATTGTGACAAACCTGAAGAAAAAAGGATGGTGCAGGCGGCCTTGAGTAATACCGCAGAGCAGAATGGAATAAAAATTCCTCTCTCATTCAGGTGATTTGGCGTGGAACACTTTCAAAAGGGGAAGAATTTTAAACGCGGCCTGTTTGCTTTGTAGACAGCGACACAGCGTCTAACGATTGAAAGAATCAAACGCAGAAACTTCAAACAACTGCATCCAAAACGGTACTTCTGGCAAGCACAGCAAGCCAAACATGCCTGGTATCTTAGCAACCGCATGGCAGCCTGAGGAAAGATGCTTCAATCCTGGCAGGAAGTCTTCTCTTGAGTCCGTTCTGGAGCAGAGAACGCATCTACCTAATGCGCTAGGTCTATATATGATACAGAATATTTGTTATGCCATGGGATAGTAATTTCAACCCGTTCATGAGCTTGCATTGTACACGGGCAATTTTTAAACAAGTTGGTTATGTAAAATGTTTGCGCAGTTTAGCAAAACAGCATGCTCTATCATTAGTCCCGGACGTTAAAAAATACTCGTGGTTCGTCCTTAGGCAAAGAATTGATTTTCTTGTGTTAATAAGGTTTTCTCAGACGTTACAGTGAATTGCAAGATATTTTATCGACCCAAATTTACCGCGAAGGCTAGTGCTCTACGGATGTCATTGGAAACATAAGATTGGCTGATAATTATCGTTGTATGCAAATCAGATTACTATGGAAGCAAGCTTCAAGTAATTGTTCACAATAACACTAAATACATCTTTATTAGATTGCTTAATTAAGACAACTGCAGTGACAGCGTTGAGTCCGAACAAACGTGTCCATGAGTATCTGCCTTTTACCATTTATAAATTTGGAATTGTCGTGTGTGCTTGTTTTTAGGTATTATTTAAAAGTTGGAACGTTGCGTTAGTGAAAGTTGAGCCAAATATGGACAGATAAATTTCTTCCCCTCAGATAGGACAAAAAACATGTTAATGCCCTTTTAACTTCTTCTAATATATATATATATATGTATATATATATATATAAAATATTCATGTTCAGGCAATAAAAATAGGTGAAACGTCCGAAACGTAGCACAGGAAACTACCAATAATCGGTGTCTCTTAGTTCCAGCCCGGTCAGTGCAAAATACCCGGACTTGAAAGATGGTTACTATCCGCTTTCAAATCAAAAATGGTGTTCTTTCAAATATAATTTTATACTTTGTTTTAGCATGTTCGTCCTGGAGTTATGTGACTTCCTTTTGAAAACTAGTTAGTTGTAAACAGGGCAGTAAATTTTCCGGTAATCTTGTTGAATATCATACTTTAGAGGAGAAACGTTTTTCGGACAGCCTAACGAAATCAGCTAGTGTGCCTTGAATTAAATAGATACACAATAACCGTGCTTTAACCGTAGGCACAAACAATTTACCCTATCTCTATACAGGTCGTTGGTTGGGGTTCGAAAGTTTTGACCGGAAGGTCCGTGGTCGAACTTGACCTCCGCATCTCCACTCATCTTGTCTAGGCTTGCATAACCTGACAGTATCTCAGCCTTCATGCTTCCCTCAGGTAGCATGGCAGGTCGGTACCGAAGGGGCGTTGCTGTTGAAAAACTACCATTTACACTACCATTTACACGTCAGCAGACCGTAACAGGGTTGCCATTTCCAGTAATGCAGCATACCGTACTTCAGAAAGTGATGAGTATATCTGAGGGCGTCAAATAAAATTTGGACCAAATAAAAATAACCGTTCAGCTGTATCAATTTTTCTGGTATTGAACTGCCATGCAACCCGAAGGTAGCACGAGGGCTGAGACACTGCCAAGTTGTCCAAGTCTAGACAAGAGCGGCCTGGGTTTGAACCATGGACCTTTCGACTAGTGAGTTCGCGCCCTAACCATTGCGCCATTTTGTGCTCCGAATTCAGACCAAGTAAGGGTTCATTGGCCACATTTTTGGATCACGCCGAACGTTTTGAAGGAGCGACGCGCAGAGCTAGCCAAGAATGCGGCCAAATGCATTGCCATAATGACAAGGGCTTCTGACTTCGTTGCTTTAATTCTCATCCTCCAGCTTGGTCGAGAATTATTATTATTCGCCCAAGAGTTTTTCGCCTTTCTGAGGTGAGTTATCTTTTCTTATTAGTTTCATTTCCATCACTGATACCAGTAGGCGCACTCTAAGAAACCGCGGGTAAAAGCGACTATACAGTACCTGGAAACGCATTAGTGGACTTGAAATATGTAAACAACATCGTGTTAGCCGAATACTCTCATTTGCACACTGATTTGGTTTTGACGGGAAACCCAACTGAATCCATCTAAATCTGTGGTTTACGGTGGCCTCCTTCTAAGTAGTCTGTTTCGTCTAGACAGCATATTGTGGCACCCCGAATATCGTGCCAACTGAAACATGTGGTGGCCGTGTGCAGCATATTCAGTCAAAGATGTCCAGCATAAGCGGCAGATTCAGCTGGGTTTACTCGTGTCTCTAGTAAAAGCCAAATAAGTGTGCAAATGACACTATTTTTCGAATTTTTTTCCAACTTGGACCTAAGTAAAACATAAGGTTGACGGAAACGGTGTTGTTTTTCGCACAGTTTTCTTTAAGCAGGTTTTTTATAAATAGCCTCGTTCACACCTTCAGTTTCGCAAAAGCACTATTCAGGTACATGGACTTCATCAGATGCCAGTGTCTCCGAGATACTGCAGAATTAATACATCACAGTTTGCGACGATGTAGTGGATTCAAGTTGAACGTGACACGAGCTATATCTTCAGTCGTCTCAACGCACCCTGCCATTGTCTCAACGCTACATACGGAGGATTTGCAGCGGATAAGTGATGGTCTGGCAATGTGTGATCAAAACGGCTACTACCAAACAAACACATTCGGATATTTGTGCGTTTGCGGCTGTGGTCCACGTGACCCACTTTTAAATTGTTTGGAACCGTGAAGACCAGCAGTAAACAGCTAGCTGTGTTCACTTAGATTTCAGCCCGAGCAACCCAGCTATCTAATGTGCGCTGGTGGGTTTTGTCCCAAGAGGTCAATCGTGAAAACCCCAAGGGCGATAACTCAATGACAACTCCTGAAAGTGAATGTACTCTGTTTGGCGAAATAGGCAGTTTGAGCTTGACTGTCTCAGTGGGTAGATGAAATAATCACCTGCCGTTTAGCGAAATACACTCATTTGCAAACCAATTTGGTCTTGCGGAGGACTCACCTAGACCCCAGTTGAATCTCTCGTTTATAATGTTTCTAAGCTAATTTTAGGTTCAAGTAGAAAAACCGTTCAGTTGTAACACCCTTTCGGTGCCTAGCCAGCATGCCACCCGAAGGAAACACAAGGGCTGGGATACTGCCGGATCGCCCAAGCCTAGACAGGGGATGTCGAGATGCAGAAGTCGGGTTCGAACCACGGACCATCCAGTCAGTAAATTTGCACTCTAACTACTGAGCCATTTTGCCTCCCAAGTTCAAGTAGAACATAATGTTGACGGAAACTCGGGGACTGATGAGCCCCAAGAGGGGCGAAACCGGTCGTGGGCTGTCGGAAATATTCAGTAACCTAATGAGTGGTGTACTCCTGCCGTTTACTTAGTTTTGGGGGTAAGAATCAACAGACTTAGTGATTTAAAAAGCCCGGCTTACAAATCCGAGTCGTTTCACAAAGACACGTCTCCAGTACGTCAGTTTCTAGAAGCATAGACGTGTGTTTTTCTAGCACTTTTGGTAGCCATCCAGAATCCATAATCACTTTGATTCAAGGAGGTGGCCGCATTCCGAAAGAAAGGGAACCCACGGTTCTCATACACTCGCTCTAAGTAGAGAGCGGGTCTCATAAAATTATCACAGCTTATCTGCTCGAAGTGACTGCATCTTTCAGTCCTTCACTAGGCCGCACAGCCCAAGCAAACAATCATCATAATCACTGGCCAACTTATGAGGCCATCAACAACTGATGTGTCTGTGCGGGAATTCGAGCCAATATCTCATAACACCGCTTAAATGACGACCCACCGCATTCCTGTCGTGGCATAGAACGGGCATTTCTAATTTACGGTTGTTGATGCACACCATATCAAGCCTAAATTACGCTTCAGTTGATCATTCCACATCGTCATTATTATTATTATTATTATTATTATTATTATTATTATTATTATTATCACCGTAATCATAATTGACAGCAACATCGAATGAGCTCACTGGTGCCTCACTGCCGTAAAGCCGTGTCGGTTTATTTGAACAAAGCCTTATAATGGAAAGGAGAATGAGATGGGTTAGTGAGGGGACCTAGTGCTAGCCTAAGACAAGCATCCAAGTTGCTTACACTTTCAGAAGTCAGTCGGATAATCTGGACAGAAACTGATAGAATGAGCGCCACTGACATCGTTGGGCCGCCATAAACCTCTGTGTCTTCATCCAAACACAGGTAGGAGCATGTGGATGCCTTCCTGAAGGGTCGATTGCAAACAAACGGACAAGTTCGTCTCCGAGAAGAGGCCAAAATTCCCTGTTTCTTTGAAGTTATCCCTCACGAGAGGAAATTACTGTACATGGTGCTTTCCATGGTTGCCATCTAAATTAAAAGTTATTTCCCCCGTCTTTCGGCTTTGAAGCGGAGGCGAGTAAAATACCTAGTAATGGATATTGTTTTATCCAACAGCTCAAGTGATCTTTGCGGGTTCGGGATTCCTTCAGACATGCTACATTCCACTTGTATCCTTCTTTGGACGAACCACCGTAAGAATGCATACTGTACTCACTGGCAACCCTGAAATTCAACCTGTCGTGAAACGGTAAGACTCAGAAGAGTTAAACACCAAAAAAAGAGTAAGGTAGTTACTTATAAGGTTGCTGAAAATTCTTCGACAGCCCACGACCGGTTTCGCCCTTCTTGGGGCTCATCAGGTAGGCACAGTCCCCGAGTTTCCATCAACTTTATGTTTTACTTGAAACCAAATTGCATGGAATTAGCGAAATACGCTCATTTGCAAACAAATTTGGTTTTTCGAGAGACTCACCTGGAACCCAGCTGAATCTCTCGTTTGTGATTCCAGAGTTAAAAAATTTACGGCATATTCTTCCTGAAAGGAGTTCCAGGATTTCCCTGGAAGCTTTACACCTGCTGGACGGTATTGGTTAGTCGCAGACGGTTGAGTTTCATGGACTTAGTGCTTGCATCATTCCCCGTTACAGCCTGGTGAACTATTTTTTTCAGGGTCCAAAACCTGTCACCTGCATTAGTCTATGGCCAAATAGGGTTATGAGTCAGTTTCACGTCTATTTTTCTGCAGGTTATTATTGTGCGGCAGAAGTTTATGCTGCTACCTAGTACACGGCACTCTACCTTCTTCCTTTGGATTTAGTCATAAGAATGAGGTGGTTCACAACCCTCCATAGGGAGAACACTCATTCTACCTCAGTCTTTGTTGTCACCCGCTTTGTCAAGCCAATGATTGAAAGCCCAACATGTGCATTTCTACCTGCACCTGTTTTGGTTGAATAGGATTAAGGGGACGGTTTTCTAATGTGTCTTGGAGGGGATGACGTGGCAGGAGTGACTGATAGCCTTACTGTAACTGCCTCAGTAAGAAGCAAGGTCGTTTCTCAGAAAAGTTGGGAAGGGCATGGAAAAGTTCGCTTTGGTGCAAAATCCACAAATAGCTGAAATTATGTGGCTTGATACCCCTGAGCTCAGGATAACTCAATCGTTAAGGCACGAGACCAGTGGAAGGAAGGTCTGTGATTCGAACCCAACACTGACTTTTCGATTTTTTCTATCCATAATTGGACAGTCCTCTTGCTTAGTTTGAATTGCACGGAAGCTGCGCAGCGAAAGAATCTCACAGCCGAACGTTTAATGTTATTATATTTTCAGTTTAATATCCTGATATTTTCATGAACAGTGCACATTTTACGCTACCGCGGGCACGCCTGCACAAAGGCAGTTGGCTGACGTTAACCCTTGACGCAACCAACTTTAACAATGACCATCTATCGGACGTTCACGCTTTACTCTGACTGGACTTGCTTTATATAAAAATGTCTCATGTCTCAGATCACAAACCTGGAGGACAGGTAAAAGGATATACCAATCCTGCAACTGTACTCGCGAGAACTTTATCTTCCAGAGTTCAAGTGCTTGATTAATTCGCGATACTTCGTCATGCTTATAATTGAGGACTGTAACAAATCACAACTGCATTCCACCCAAGGGCAGTCGGAATTTCACTAGGGCCGGGGTCTATCATAATTTTAGCGAAAGTCTGAAAGACGAAAGCTCTAAACAGCATCAGTTTGGATGATCTCAGCAGAGTTGGAGGACTGTGAATATCGTTCAGTTTATTGAATGGTCAACTCCTTTATTTTATCGATTGAGGTCTTAGAGCTCCTGTTGGGTTGACAAAGCTAATGGGTTCAGTTTTTCTCTTTGAGTGCGACAGTTTGAAATTAATAACTGAAAGTTTTTCAGATGGTACACTCGAATGATGGAGGTGGGCCTGTTTGATTCTTTGTTTGTTTCACTAGTAAAAGCTGCCGTTCAAGCTTGGATCACTTCTGGCGCCACTCAGTGAGGATAACTGTATACAGGAAAAATATGATGGCATCAAACCGTCATGCAATGTGAACGAGCTGTTATGTGATCATGCTGTTTTTCTACTTTGTACCGTTTAGTCGGCATGCTGTATGTTCCTTTTGCTTCAGCTACATTACAAGCCTTGTCCACGCCTCCTCCAGTCACTTTTCTCGAGGAACCACAGGATTTGGTGATTCCCTGGCAAGGCCCGGCCGACTTGCGATGCGCTGTTAACCACTCTAAAGCCAGTACCACGTGGTTAGCCATCCGCAATTCTCCAGTTCACTTCAAGTACTCCAAAGGAATACTCGTCCCTGTCAGAAATCCATCGGAAGCAAGGCAAACCGAAGTCAGCGTGCTATCAAATGAATGGTCGTAAGTTGTCTGGCAACGACACCACCAGCCCTTTCCTCTTATATGCAAATGTATACAGCGCAACAACACTTCACAATACTACTCAAAGACGAAATCCACCGTGAACTTGCTTCTTTCTCATCTCTAGACAGCTTTGCTGCCAAAAGCACATTCCTAGCACTGTCGCCGACATTCGTGCCTCCGGTCTTCACTAACTGTTATCCTGGCCAGTTTGGTTGTTCGTGAAGCGAACTTAGGCGGATCTCCCCATCTTCACTCTTATTACTTCCCCTATCCAGAGATCCCTCTTTCCAACGACTACCTCTCTAATTCGACAGTGCGGCTGTGTAAGGCACTCGCAAGTGACAGGCTATTCTTCCATACATCTGTAAGCAAACCTCTAGTGCGACTGTCTTTTCGGCTTTCTCCAGGTCATAATAGGGAAGGAACACAAGTTGAACGTTGACAAGTTGATTCCACTTCTGAACGTTTAGTGACCTTTTTATTGACAGTCCTGACCACCTCGCACAAAAGAAAGGTCTGAAATAGTAGAAAAACGGTAGCCTAATCCGTAGTAGTTTGACGTGTTTTTAAACTTAATTCACTCCAGGATGTTAAAAGACATACACGACAATGTCACCACCATTCATCAAACCAGTGGAGTACCATTTGAACTTTTTCTTTTTCTTATTGTGGCTCACTTCTTTGGCCACAATGGACTCATGCTCATCCTTGGACTCACACAAAATGTAGATGTAGGTAATTGTGGAGTTTACAGAATGTTTTTACATCATTTGTTTGAACAGTCCTCTTCTTGCAAACCAATCACATCGTTCAGGCGAGATCACGTGATCATCTTCAGCCGTGTTATTTGAAATGCATCCAATGGGCTCTAGCGACAGATGTCTTTGTAGGTCGGATGTCCCAGGTTCAAATCCCGGCGTGGCCAACACTATTCACTACCAATGAGCTCTAATAAGGACGAAACTACTGTCCTCCCTCTTCGTATGTGAAATTTCCATAGGAATCATGCAGGCACAGGAAGTCTGTTTAGCTCAATGATGTGGACACAAATGACCCTAACTCATACTCAAGGGTTATAAACCTTATGGATCATTTTGTCCCTTGCAAGAATTTCATTTTGTGTGAAAGAGGTTGGGTTTGGTGCACTTTACTTCTTGTGTGGCGGTCCCAACTCAATTTCCATAGGACATTTCTGGTCAGCTGGTAAAACTCCTCCAAAATCCAGTAAGAAGCGGGCAAATTTGAAGGAAATGAAGCCAAAAACATGACGCAGTTTCACTGGGAAAGGCTCTTAGGACATATTCCGGTCATTGCGTTCATAGGGTTATTAAGTCAATATGGTATGCGCCTAAAGAGATTATGAGTAACTTTAGTGCATATTTACTCTTCGCCGTTCTAAACTCAATCCCGAAGTCATAGAATTTCGACGTGCAGTTTCACCTTGCCGTCTGGAAACCCAATTCACACTCTTGTTACATTAAACTTGACTTGACTCAGTACGTAAATAATACGCTATTATTCATACCCTAAAAAACTATCGCAGCGTCTCTTTGAAATTTTGGATCAAACTGATCTACAAGGAACTGTTCAAGCGCTATATTTGTTGCTCACTCACCAACTTGATTTGAAAAGTGAAGTTCATTTACATCTTTCATGATTTGTTAATACTATCAGAAGAACTTGACCTGGCAAAATTCTAGTAACTCAGGTGCGCACACTGTTGATATTCCCTTCTACAGCTAACAGACGTACTCTGCTAATCCTGGAATTCAACAACGTCTTTTCCTCTTCATGCAAACCATCCCAGTCGAAAGAATAGAAAGTAATTTTCCGGCCGCAAATTTCTCCCGAAATTTGGTGAAAACTTCAGTAAGAGTAAGCCCTATGGAGAGCTCGCTGCAATCACCACTCATGAAAGTACAAAAGAGGGCGACAAGTCTCCTCCTTTCTGTGTAGCCCATGGCTTCATATGAGTTTTAAAACGATGATATACCCACCTCTAATCGTTCCGGACAAAGACTGTGAAATGTTCCTGAGGATTCACCAAGTTGACTCCTTATTAGATGGGTTGCCACGTCCAGTCGTAGACTTGAACTGAAATGATTTGGGTTACAGGTTCATAACTGTCAATTATGTGAGATTAGCAGTTTTGGAAGAGCATTAGTGAACATTTTCAGTGGCGCATGCGGGGGGATGGTATCAAGGTCTCATGGAAAAAGCGCTACTCATACAAAGCGTAAACCATCACCGGTGAATGCTTGCATCTTGGATGGATGCAACCTCTTACTCCGAGGAGAATACGCCTCTAAGAAAAGCACGTTTTGGGCCGCGAAAGTCAATACACATTCCCAATGAGGCCACTGTATGAAGACTTTTTTTTAACAAAGTGGTTTGACCCATGTGCCACACGAATGTCTTTGATGTGTTACAGGTTGGCTAGGCAGTTTGGGATAAGGACATGTCTGATTGCTCACAGAAAGCCATGAGACTATAGCTTCGTCTTTAGTTCCGACGAAGCTGAAGTCAGTATTTTATTACAACAGGTTATATTCTTCCAAATCAAACAAACAGCCGGGTCTTACGGGTTCGTGAGATGCTCACTTCTGATTATCCCCTGTAAGTCTGGAACACCTTGACAATGCTTTCTGAACTTTCGGCATAGGTTGGCTTCACTCACAAGATGAAATTTGCCTTGAAGATTCCCGAACCTCTTCAGACTAACTGATAATATAAGATAGTGAGTGAAATACACTCATTCGCGAACAAATTTGGTTTTTCGAGAGACTCACCTGGAAACCAGCCGGATCTCTCGTTTGCGATGTTTCCAAGCAGTGAGTGGTTTTATTAATCAGCTTTCCGATCACCATGGAATACCTCCGTCAGGTGTAAAATAACCGGAACCACAAGTAACAGAGGGAAAGTTAGTCGGTCGGTTTCTAGGAGTTAGCCATCTTTTGATTAGTTAAAGTGGCACCTGTGAATTGGGGCTGATGAGAACTAGTCACGCTGTTTGACTTATACCCTCACCTACGGGGCTGATGAACAAATTCAAACGATTGTGTGACTAATTGTCTTCCTCTTCAAAGCACAAGTTTGCTCATCTCGCTGTAACCAGTCAGACTAAAGCCACCTAAAGGTTGACTTCACATTGGTAGTTGCCTGCCGGTGGAGTACCTTTTTTCTTTTAATTCCGTTTACTTCACTCCAAACAAAAGTCATCCACGGTAATCGAGATGTTGAACAATAAAAGTACGGTTCATTACGCTGTGTCATTTCCTCACACGAGTGTTAACAACCAACACCGGATCTTTAGGAGATTAAACTCTCAAAATTTTTGGAAATGAATGGAGTAGGGAATCTATCGCCCTTGCTAACATCTCGCCCTTGTGTTTTGAGTGGGTCACCGGTAATATTTGCGGTTGTCACTAAGCATCGATTCCTTCATCGCCTATTTCTAGTGCTTAGAATAAGGGAAAGACAAATTGCACTGAATCTAAGCGTTTAAAATTAGGGCAAATTTCGCCTTATAGCGGTGTTTGAAATCGCTAGATGATGACGTGAGTGGTAGGACACATCAGACAACGACTGCTGTCAAAAGAGAAGGGCAATTCGTCTCCTATAACCTTGAGAAACGTGGCTTCACAACAATCTGTGATGCACTAGGTGTTTTTGAATCAGGGTAAAGAATTTGTCCAAAGTCACGTTGCTTAGGTAGTTTTGATCACCAGGACAAAGACTGCAAGACGGCTTTATATAATAGACAAAACAGCCCACTGTATTTTCGGCAGTGAGAATACCAACGGTTTAGAGTCAGTGACCAACAGAGTTAAGAAGCCTCGTTCCTACGTGCACTGGATTTCAGGTCTTTGAAGCAGCGAACGAATAACTCTTGTATTCAGATGCCTGTAATGCGGTAGCGCATTAGGGTTTTTGAATGTTTTCTGTTCCTAGTCGGAGAGTAACCTCACTCTAATCAACACAGACAGTATAAACACAAAAAACCAAGCCAAACTTAGGGCGTTGTGGAAAGACACTTGTCCGTTTATGTTAGCTGTTTTCAGTAGTTAATGTCATCGAGTATTTTGTGTCTGGGCTTGATTTCACTTTTCGAAAAGAACACTCATGAAAGTCACGATTCCAGCTCGTTAGCAAAGTGTTGTCCGTTGCGAGGAACCGGGTAATCGCTTCCTCCCAAACGAAAACTAACGCAAGAGATTACCGAAACCTGTAGTTTTATGAGGCACACATCCAGACATCCATTTTAGAGTTAAAACTACGGTTTTTAACTGAACTGAGAAGCGGCTGGTTTTCTTATCCTTTCAAAATTCTCCCATTTAGCCGTCCTCATTCAGGTGGCCACTTAAGGTTCCACCATCCTGGAGGCAGCACTGAGGTATCTTCTCCACTAATCCAATCCGGTTCTGTTCAAATTCCGTGGATTGAAGGATCCTACGTATGCAAAGCGACGATTCCAGGTTATGGAAGTCTTCTCAGTAAAACTGCTCAGGTGCGACTAAGTGGTAAGTTCCTCATGCATAGAAGTATTGTTTGTTTTTCACATTTGTTGTGCTGCTAAAGGCTACTCATTTTTGCCCTAACTAATTCAAAGTTCATTCGATTTTGTTCGGGAGATTCTGTAAAGATCCGCAAAGTAAACATATCGAAAAAAGCAGTTTCAGTGCGCCATACACTAAGTCAGGCAGTTAAAGTCTGGTATTTTATCGATATCGTTTTCTGTTTAACTGACCACCATTTGCAACCATGTCATACCAGACAAGCTGCACCGTTAAATTCCACGTCCAGGTATGCTCATCATAAACTTTGTTTGATCGTTTGGACTCAGGTCTTTATGTGGTTTCTTTTCGTACCACGTAGCTAGGTTTTCCATTTTGATGTCATGTTGTAGCAAGGCACCTAACAGACATGACAAGAAGCAAACTGTATGCGTCTGCAGTACATGGCATCGAAACCGTATTCACTGATGGTACGAACTCAGATTGATTACATGGGTATACTAACTCCTGTGTAGAACTGAGTCAGCGGAGTTCGAGTGGATCAGTCATATATCTGTTATCTTGATTGTTGCCTTTAGAAATTTTTTGCTGCCAGGTTGTTTTTTGTGAGCAATCGTTCACTGAAATATGCGTATCCCTAAATGTCTACGACAGGTATCTGATTAGTGAATTCGGTTCATTTCAGCATTTTGTCTCCTGCGATATGCTTGACAAGACCTTGAATGTTAAAGTGCCGTTGGGTGGCACGATTTGGGTCGAACCGGTCGATTGACGCATACAATAGGTACACTGCAGCATGTTGGGGGACTCATGATTCGAAAGTACCAGCTGCCTGGCTTGACACAGTTTCAAAAGGCTCTCAGTCAACTGGTCTAATAAACCAAACAGCCACATATTTGTCCAAAAGCTCCTCTGGTGAACGGCCCATTTGAAATATCGGCGAGTGGTTCACCTAGAAGCAATCGAGCGCTTCATTTAGTACTTTGTACAATACAAACGTGGGAAATCGTGTACTAAAAGAATGAACATGTGTTGCAATATTACAAATTGCAGTTGTATATTCATTTGCAAGTTAACTTGTTGTTAAGAAGAGACTCAGCTGAACTGCAGCTGAACCTCTTGTTCATATGAATCTACAACTGAATTTTCTGCGTACAGACCGTCTTCTTTTTTGGCTCATACAATCTTCGAGATTTTGAAATCGACTTTCTTGACAGGACACACTGCTCATAAGTTTGTTTAAACCTCTTCGACAGCTGATGGCCGGTTTCGCTCTTCTTGGGGAACCTCAGGTAGGTACAGCCCCTTAGTTTCCGTCAACTTTAAATACAATCGGGGAACTGTGCTCCAGATTGTGACTTAACGATAGACTCGGTCGAATCTTAATAAGATATCTCCCAGCCGAATACACTGCACACAGGTCTCTTCAATTTTCAGCTGACACGATATTCAAGCTACCGAAGTATTTTTCTTGACCCTGTACTATACATGAAGTGGTCTTTATGCAGCAGATTCAAGTGAAGATTATTATAAGCCGGACACGCAGCTGATATTTACTTGAGTCCCATATAAACACCAAGTTAATTCGCGAACGGGCGTATAACGCTATTTGCGTACAACTTGGTGTTCAAGTACAACGTAAGGTTGACCTAAACTTAAGGACTACAAGTGTTGGGTTGTGTGACCGGGGCATCAGTCGAAGAATGTGTCCAGAACCAAAACCTATGATGGTTAGGCCATGTATTGCGCATTGCGAATCGTCATCCGCCGAAAAGAGTGCTGTTTTTGGTGCCTAATTCAGAGTGGCGAAAGCAGGAGGGTCGCCAATCCTTGACCTGACAGAGGGGTATGATAGAGGTTACTAAAAGTCTGGGTGCTGTCGTTGCAACTCGCTTTCCAGAATGAAGACCGCGTGATCCCCACTGTGCCTTGTTGGGGAAGCTGCAAGATATGGCTGCTGATCAAAGTCAATAATGTTCTTGTTGTCGGTTTCCATTCAGATTGTCTGAATGGGTGTCTGGAGGTGTAGGCACCTCGGAATGATTGTGGTGGGGAAGCCCTAACTCCCCTCCCTGTCCACTGTTATTCTTTTTTTCAGAATGAGGCTTTCAAATAAACCATGGTTTTACATCAGCGAAGCGTCGGTGTTGAGCAGTAATGTGTTGCTGTCAATGATGATGACAACATGATGAGCCCCAAGAAAGTCATAAACGACACCAAACGGTCCAAGCTTTTTCAGCAAATTTATGTAACTAGTGTTGGCAGAAGATTTACATGAGTTTAGATTTGGAACTGTGGAATGAAGCATATCAAAAAATGGACAAACCTGATAGGTAAAACAACAGTCAACACCTAACTTTTTACTGTTTACAAACTTTACTTAATTAAGATGCATTTCTCTGCTCAACCTGCGATTTAGCATGCCAGCAAAAAGTGCCGTTCCTTCAGTCCATCTATGAGGAAATTCCAATTAAAATGGGATGAAAGAGAAGCCGTCAATTCACATACAATGCGACTGGTGCAGAATACAGTTTGTAAATCTTCATCGTTATTATTGTACAGACCCTCCGAGCGTTCACATCCACGATGAAAATTTTCTTGACTGTGGACGTCAGCGCAATCATGGAGTCCCATAAATTACGCAACGGACACATTTTGACTAAGAGTATGGTGACTGAAATCGGACCTGAAGGAAGGTGTGCACATTTCAGACTTTTGTACACGTCGTTGAAACCAAAATAAGCTTTATATGAAGGTGAAACGAGGAGGAAATACCAAAGTGGTGGAATTTCCCTCGAACACCTGATTCATATCTTGTACGACCTACGAAGTTGGTGTCAGCGGACTAACAGCTCCATCAGTCCTTAAATTATACCATTTTCTCACTTCTGTTGAAACCAGTAGCCTTTCTAATACCGAAAAACGTGCTCATCACTAAAGTTTCTGGCAAAATGAAGTGAAAAGCTTTCCCACGACAACCTTCTTTGCTGCTCAGCTGTGCCATGTAAGTTCGCATTCTACCTGTCGGTGAATATAAGTCGGACAGGTAGACACACGTAAAGGATTCAAGATGATCTCGTCAGCATGCTGGAACCTACAACAAGCCCCACAATAGTAGTGCATCAGCCACACGATGCCTTACGCTTGTCTTTCAGTTGATCGCGGAAACTGAGATCTCACATGCACTGAAAAAGCACCGAACGTTGGAAGATGAATTTCATCCTGACATAGAACGCCTTCAAGAATGGCCACTCGGTGGTACATTCAGCTGCAAATATCCGCTAATGAAATGGAGTTCTTCCACTATATTGGTTCTCATTAGGGGGTTGATTAGCCTATCCTGGGACCAGGAACTGTTCCCTTCCTGGGTAACGTGGTCACCTCTTTCCTCAAGGGAGGATCACAATGGGATAAACCTTCTTAAAGGCTAAACCCCGTAAATAGATGTTTCACTTTTTGAGGAAATCCCTTGGGACACCCCGCACTGTGTTACGGTAGGTTTTTTCATTCCGGCTAGTCAAAATTTGCACGTTTGGACAAGGTAAGTTGATTAGAATCAATGCTGCTAGCGGCAGTTTTTGAGTGATCATATTTCACCCTCATCTTTTTGCCAATTTCACAGACTCATTTCTGGAGCCCGGACTGCCGACAGCAGGAGAAGATCGGCTAGCTTCATGGGGCCGTCCAGTGGACGAGTCAGCTCCAAACCTCGGAAGCGGTTTCTACTGGCCCAACGAGGTTGCCGTATTGCGATGCCCCCTCATCACAATCGGGCAAAAACAACCACAGATAAGGTTAGACCCACCTTTGACCTAATAGACTCATATTTTGGTTGAAAGGCATAACTTGAAGGCTGGTGAGTAGACACTGCGCGTCTGGTTTCTAATCATTCGTTTATTTATTCCCCGCCAAGCTTTTGACTAGGATAGGCTAGGATATTCCTGGACCCCTCTGTCCTTTATTCTCACGAATAAAGGACAGGCATACAAATGCCCAGGTTCCAGAATTTTCTGAATACTGGCCGTTAAATCTGCATGGTTGCGGAAAACACTTCGGCATCATGAACGAGAGATTCAGCTGGGTTTCAGGTTAGTCTCCCATGAAAAACAAATTGGTGTGCAAACTAGGGTATTTGTCGAAGCCCCTAAAGCTATTGACTAAAACGAAGTAAAAATAAGGGCCAAACTTCTATGTTGCCACTGTATTTGAGCAAGCTCCATTGCCAAAAAAAATAGTTCGGCAAATTGAAAACATTCAAACCCTTCTTCAGTGGACTCCTAGTTGCTATTTCTAGAAATCATGGTAGTCACATGCTACGTTTTGCTGTTGCCCTCCAAGTCGGCTTGCCTCTAGGTGATTGTCGCCTTTCTGTTTTTGGCGAGGTTGGCTGCCAAGTTGAACTGGCGTCGAATTCACTACCTGCATCCTGTGATCCAAGCTTTTCTTGAGTTGTTAGCTCCGTTTCAGCGTCCTCTACGTAAGTCAGTTCTGTAAAATCATTCTACCTTCACCAGCTTGATGACCGTTAGATCCCAGGTCTAAGTGGGCTGGAGTTTTTGATACGGTGCTATTTACAAAACTGATGAAAGCTCTTTGCTAGCCTACCATCGGTTTTACCCATCTAGGCACTAATCATGTAGGCGTAGTTCCTTGTCGCTTCCTTACAAGCGATGTTGTGTCAAGAAAATACTTTGTATATCGTTCAACTACGACCTTTGTGCAGTAAATTCGGTTGGGGACCGTTGTACACAAGCGATGCAGCTGATACTCACTTGCGTCTCCCGTTAACTGCAAGTTGATGTGAAACTGAGTGTACGACTCTATCACTAGCGTGTACTTTAGTGTTCAAGTAGGATGTAAGGTAGACGGAAACTCTGGAATTACGCCAACCTGAAGAGCCACAAGAAGGATGAGGCTGGTAATGGGATTTCAAAACGTTTCACTAACAATAAGTGTCACCATGAAAAAAGGATTTCCTGAAGAGCGTACTGTTATCTAATGGCCATCGAGTGCCTCTTGTCGGAATCCACAGCTTCTTTATACCTCAGGGACCCATAAATCATGAAGTTGAAAAGAAGACATTCTGTCTAGTCTTTCCGGTCAAAAGCGATCACTTACTCAATCATAACAGAAGTGAACTAAATTCAGCCTTAGAGCAAATGTACGTGCAGATGTAAGATGCCGCTGCTGAGGCTTGTCAGAATTATTTGCCCCTGACAGCCTACCACTCACCAGGTGGACCCTGAACGCTCGGTGCACGTATCGCCTTAACAGTGGAGCCCTAAACTACGGCCAGCCTATGGGGCCGCCAACTACTGACGTGCCTGTGTGTAAACTTCGACTAGATTATTTAAAAAGACATCCAACTAAAGGCCTACTATAATCATGCCACAGCATGGGCATTTCTAAGTCCCAGTAGCTTTCGCTACTCATCGGTAGCATTCTTAGTGGTGCAACGAACGGACGGTTATTATGTTGAAGTTGATGGCCGTAGAATGACTTCTCTGCTCAGACCATCACTGAGGCTTGCTGGGGGTTCGCTACGTCTATGACCGCCTCTTATCGTCACTTGCACGCTAGAGGAATATGACCGTCACCCTCAATACCAAGGTGGCCCGATTTTGCTTCACACCGTAAGCGTTACGGCAATCTTGCAGTGATATGACCTTGGATGGACAAGGCAAGTAAGCTGCTGACGAAAAAGCAAGCATTAACAAGAATTTACGCTCTGCTAAACCTGCCTTTGTAGGTACCATAGGCTGTTATTTAAACGCATGCATCTCGTGACATGGTAAAACGGCAATAATCCTTCGGTGAAGATGGTCACCCATAGCACTTGGCCAGGTAGCAGTTCGAATTCTCGTACGAAAGTTCAGCCATGTCCTATGTTTATATCCTAGGCTGGCGGAATTCGGACATCTTTTGGCAAAGAGTTCGTTACTCAAAACCACCATTGGGACATGTAGAGGTAAAACGGATTTTGGTTTGATTTCGGTCATTTTAGATTAAAAATGAACTAAACTCCAAGAAAAAGTGAATACATGCCTCAGATCATTTTCTAGATTTCATTGCTGTCCATTTAGACATTTGATGAATCGAACAAATGTGTTTTGGCTACGTTCTGTTGTCCAAAAATAGGCAACTTCAAGAAGACAGTTATTTTTGCAAGTTTATGATTTCTGGCTGGCAGTCAACACTTGTCGCCCATTGTTTCGTTGCGAAACCGCGAAAACGGCCTCAGCAGGTGTTCATTGGGTGCAAGCCAACACGATCACGATTTGCGGACAAGCTGGATTTCTTAAGTTTACATTCAACTGTACTCTGGATGTGGTATCAGAACCGACGTTGATCAGCTGGTTACCGACCATATGTGATGCCTGAGACGTTTGAAAGACATTCAGCTTGATTACTTGACAGACTGGCACTAGACTATAATGTTTTGATGGAATGACATTGGAAATTTCATTAGATATGTCGCACGTTCACGGTCAGTCACACTAGAAGCACCACGGTAGCATCAATTTATGCAATTCTTCTGCTAGCGATGTGAGGCGAATGACCTACAGTGTCCACAAACTTGCCTTCAGAAAGATGATAAACTGGTCGTCGTACCGCCAGATTAGAGCAACTTTGTGAATATATCATGACAGTGGATTTCCTCGCAGATCGGCCACATTTTTGACAGCCCATCTGTGGTACTCTAGTGGAAAACACAAACCGTAAAACAGTGGGTAGTGTGAAAACCGGACAGGACACCTTCAGAAGATGAACGTGATTCTTTACAGAAGAGGTCGAAAATGTGGCCTGGTGATCTTAATTTTGCCTCTCCCTAGAGAGTTTTTTCAAGAAGCGCGTCCCAGTTTACTCGTGAAATGGAGAATTCAATAGTGTCGCAGAAATGTCGTAAAAGAACTACGGTGGTAGATGCAAGCGATTAAAAACACGTATTCCACTCTTCATTTGGTTGAAATGAAAGAAGATAAAACTAATTTGGGAAGCTCTATCTCGATCAATCTCGTCAGTTTGTATGACATCGAATCATGTAGCATGCGAAAAGCTGTAGTGGCTGCCGACACCTGAGTTCCGCCGTTCTTTTTCAACTGGGGACACAAAAATTTCTACACTTCCAACAAGAACAAAGGGTGACGAAAATTACTGTTTTCTGGATCCCGTCATCAGTCCATCATGTATCTAATGGTTGTAATGAAGATAAATACTGGGAGCAACCTAGTAACTTAAGAGGGGAACAACCGAGACGATAGGTCGTCTGCGAAATTAAAACCTTACCTAACTGATGATGGTATAAAATGGTCCAGAGATCCGTTGAGCAACTGGATCGAACGACTTTAGCTGTCAAACCATATCACTAGGTTCACTTGTTAACTAGATTCACAATAGATTTTGGTTTGGTGTACACAGAACTCCAAGAATATCACCTTATGTAGTGAAAGAATGCAAACCACTATTAAAGTCACTTCTTTGTTCTTATCATTAATTCCACCTGGGTTACTCTCAGGATGTTTGGTTTTCAGCGACTGACGCTCCAAGGTCACAACCGTACTGGGATCTTCCTGTACTTCGCACTCAGCAGGAAGTAATGCTGTCGGTGTGAGCATCATAATAGTTTAGTTGGAACCGAAGTTTGGCAATTGGAATTTCGTTAATATTCATAATCAGAGAGACCACAAATGTTTCCAAGGCTTCTACGAGAAGAAATCATCACGATCATTTTCGACAGCAAAACGCTGATGCTTTGCTGTCTTACAACCAGCATTTGAGAGCAGCATTGTGATGAGAACAATAAAACTAATTGTGGAGGAGACCTAGTGTTAGCCAGTCACAAGCACTCCGAGGTGCCACACTACAGTCAGAAATACATAACATCCAAGTAAAGCGTTCCACAATTTTGAGTACCTTTCCTTGGATTGTAAGTGGTGTGTTCACTGACTACACTTCAATGGGCATGACATTATACTTTAGGGACGCAAAGTGCGTGCCAAAGGACGAGACGACTTTGGTCAGTTCATCCAGAAACATCCGTGCTATTTTCCCGCTTCGAATACGAGGACGTTGGCAATTGCATATTCCAGGTCGACAAGGTCTCGTTAGCAGCTGTATGAGCACCAGGGTTTTGAAGACTTTCAAGTGCTGGTCTTGTTATCTCGTCGAGCACTAATTTTAGTAGAAATATGGAGAGTGGGACCCTCGTCGGATACCCGGTTTTGTACGGAAGTTTTTCGGGAATTCCCCGAAGAAGGCTGAAGCTCGGCACAGCTTCTACGGGAAAATCCCAAGCAGAAATTACGCAAGGCTCTAACCTTTAAGGTTAAAAATTAAGTCTAGTAAGAAATTTTGTCAGAGTTTCCAAACAAGTAGTCCGAGCCCCGAGACAACACCAACAGACTCCCAGAGTGACTGGATAGTTCGCGTAGTATAAATTTGGTTTTGTATGGCAATATGTCTTACGGAAAAACAAAAGGCAGTGGTGTTCGGTAATGAGTAAAGGCTCGCTTCGGACAGCCCCTGTGGAGAAGTTGGCCAGTGATAAGGTATAAATTAATTAAAGGGAATTCAATTAAGCAAAAATGCATCGATAAAAGGTACCTGTGTGGTTTGGGACTCCATTGTTTTTCTGTGAATAAGTTGCAAATGTGGCTGAACTAGTCCGACAGTAACAGTAAATTCCTACTGAACAGATAAAATCCAACGATATTCCCATGAAAAAAAGTTGGAAAAATGGTAGTTTCCGGCCTGATTAATGGGAGTTTTGACCAGAACCTATCAATAAAACCGTTGTAAACGGGATTTTTTAAGACTGGTTGGACAATTTCGTCAAGCTCAGTTTCTTTTACTTTCAACCAATTCAGTAATTTTTTTACGGTTCCTGGGTTTGTTTGTCCTTCTGTAAGATTTATTATCTGCTTGCCCAACCGCACTCTATCCGTCCAACAGAAGTAGCGTTACCATGAAAAATGTAGGTGGTCCAGGATATTTTTCGCCGATTGTATCAACTCAACTCATAGACCAACACCTTTCCCCCGAGCAACAGTTCTCATACGGCCGCTTTAATGACCAGGCACGCACGACCGTCAATTATGACCTCGACAGTTAATTTCGCAAATACATTTCCTTAAATGGTTTTCTCATGGTCTATTTCGATGTGAATGCGCGTGCGTGATTATCAGAAGATTCAGAATTCTGCCGACAGGTGACCTCATGTGCTGACGCTGACTTTTTTGCGTGTCTGGAGATGCTACTGTTAAGATTTCAACATCTGCTGGATGTGAACAGCGGACATGATGGACTCCGAAGCTAAACAGGCGGGAAAACGTGAGAATATCTTTCAGAACACCTCTTTGAGTGTAGACTGAATGCATATGAAAGCTGGCCCCCGCCAAGTGGTTGAAACGATAGATGTTCTTCAGTGTGGATAACTTTGGTCAAGAGGTGGATGGCTTCAGAATGGCCACTGCTTCTTGTAAAGGTTAAGAAAGCTATTCTTTAAAAGCTCTTTGGATTACAAAGGCACTGTTCGTGTTTGCGACAAAAAAAGCAATATAACTGATTCGAAATAATATAAGATGCGCCTCAAAAGTAATGACGGATTGGCGAAATCCGCTTTGGTGTTAACGGTGGACTCAGCTTAAACCCTACTACTCTTCAAATAAAGCCACCGCACGAAGGCCACATCACTTGCATGTGAGCGTATTTCGCCAATTATGTACAGGTTGGTTTTCATTTGAAACACAAGGTTGATAACAACTCAGGGACTGCGCCTGTTTGGTGGGTCCCAAGAGGATTAAAACTGATCGTCATTCACAGCAACCTTATGAGTAGTGTATTCTGTCAGGCAAGTATAACGCGATACATCGAATGCTGTACCAATATGAGGCGGCCTGTGCAACGCATTTGGATGAAGAATATCATAAGCCAGAGAAATTCATTCGAGGTTCTTTTGAGTCCCTCGTTTCAAACAAATCAGCTTGCGAAAAAGTGTATCTTGACTCCTGTGTACAATTTGGTTATCATGAAAACAAGGCGGACAGAAACTCGGGGACTGCATCTATCTTATGGGCCAAACGAAGGCCGAAAACGGGCAAGGACGGTCACTGTTTTGTACGCAACCTTATGAGTGGAGTTGACTGCCAAGAAAATAAATACGAACTCTCTTCGCACGACAAGCTTCTTTGTAGAAACCAACAGTACCCGGCAATCAATCCTTCACCCCCTGGTTTCGTGACATCTTCTTTCCGAACTGGGCGCCATAAAAAGTTATCTTATGGACACTTGCAATGGTTTTTCGGCATGTCTTATTTCGGTCGATACTGTCAACAACTGAACAGGTTAGAAGCTGAGTACTATTCAGGACGGAGGCTGAGATAAAACGGCTCTCCAACAAACTAGTAATTGCTCGACTGCACAGGAATCACAATTCGACTTAATAAGTCTAACATACAGGTGCTACCCAGATAGGACAATCAAAGCCCTTATGCAAGCCACATGGATCCAACGTTCCTGGACTGATTTCTTAAATGTCCCTGGACACAAAATCCCAGTTCAAGGAAGTGGTTGAAGTCTATTTTTTAACCTCGGCTGATTTCCTTCGTTTGGAAGAAGGACCGCTGAAGACATCGTCGTTAAGTGAGATGGATTAGATGCACTGTAACACTGAATCTCTTGTGGATCACATAGCTGATAGCAAGGCTTTACAAGGTGCCAGGGGATCATTGACAGATATCATTTAGCTGCAATACACCCATTTCCTTGACTGAGTGGATGGCTGCGTCGAAAGTATGATTTCTTTTGTCAAACCGAATATCAGCTGTTCGGGCGAGATACACGAACAACTCCTGAAAACTTTTCACACACCCTCGAACCACCTTGTTCGTCTGTCCCTGTGAAAGGCCATTTACCTAAGGAAATCCTCGGTTTACTCATCTTGATAGATTCCGATGTCACTCTTGCTGGGAGGTGCACATATCTGTGTAACATCATAACGCTGACTCAGTTAATCTGCATAAACATAATCGCCATAATCGCTAATCGCAAGTCGTGGATAACCAAAGAATTTTTTTCCGCCTGGTTTCGAATGCTTTGAAATGTTTACTGAAGTGAATCTGGTGCGAAAATTTCCACCTACTAAATGGTTCTGGCTGCTTTCGAACGGTAAATTCTTTGTTGATCTGATCCGCTCCATCGTTAACTCTGCCCTTTTCACACCCACAACCGCTGTCTGCTAAACTTGTAGACATGGACAAACGTAAACCGCACAAGGCTCAGTGATATCCTCACTTCTGTTGTCATCACACTGAGAACATGACACGAAAGAGACACTTTTGATATGTGATTTTCCGTTTGATGATTAGCAACCATTATCAGTTGCGCATTTTGCTTAGTTTGAAGCCGTAGGAGTTCACCTGTTACTGAAATCATAATGACACTTGAGGGGAGCTTATCGTGTTTTCACTAGGCTATGTCCATATCTAAGAGGAGGTGATACTAAGGCATCTCAATACTGAGTACAACTCATGGTCGATCAGTACTGGTTTGGTGCGATTGTTCTCTTCAAGAGGCTGGTGTGTGAAAGCAACCGCAGGCCCTTAGTTTGTCTACCTTAACTATCTGGTTAGTTGGAGTTTATGTAAGCTCCCTTGGTCATATTTGGATAGTTAGGGTAGGGCGTTGTAAGTGTTACCCTTGGTCTAGCGTTATTTCGAGTGTGGTGTACTCCCTCTCTCTAATCCAACGCTTAGTAAAATGGATCGTACGAAATCATTCTCTCGTGTGAAGATTTCTGTCCCAAAGGTATTGACCGTGAGTGCAGGAATAACTGCCTGAGAAAGACTAACTGCTCGGAACCAAGGCCTTTTAGGTTGAACTTTGTAGTTTTTCAGTCGTCCTTCGTCACATGACAAAATCACCCATATATCTGTGACAGGTTGAAAAAATAACAACCACAGGCAGTTCACCCTAGGGCCAATGTCTGCCGCAAAAGCCGTTTCGGTTCGCATTCACCACAACCCCACTAGTAACCGCTCACTCAATGCTGGAGCATTGTAACCCAACTTGCTTCTAGAGAACCACACACGAAGTTTTGCTTTTGAATGGCATTCACAAAAGGCTTCCCCAATAGGGATTCTTTCCCCTCTGAGTTCAGTGAGACTTAATGGTATATTTCCCTAATGACAACATGTTTGATGATCGATCACCTGAGAATATTCACATCAGTGGGAAACAGTGGTTTATTCATCCTCGTTACCAGTATGCATTGCCACAACTATGACGAAGGTCGGGCTACGTTCACGCCTCCTTTCGCCCCACTTCGGTCAACAGATTTGACACAGTGGTGGTAATAGTTGTCCTTTGTTGGATGACTCATCATGTGTTAGTGGGAGTTTATCGAATCTGCTTTTGACAACAACGTTTCTTCCACACGCAATCCATGCCTGTCGCCTGCACACCCCAATTGCCTTCAATAGACCAATAGACCATTACTGGCGTAACAGACTCATACTCTGGATTACGGGATTCATGAACGATTTAGATCCCTCGTGTCACTCCACTGCGGTTTTGTCAACGATAGTTCTTCAAATGAATCATCTGAGTTGAGATAACTAATACCGAGAGCACAACCTCAAGGACTGCTTTTTGGGTCTAAGATCGATGTCCAACCCCAGAGATATGCACGCTGTATTGACAAGTTTTAATACGAAAAGGGCTTTGTGGTCACTTCTTGGGCATAGCGCCACTTCTGATCTTAGAATAAGTTATCCTGCCTCCCATGAGTATGTTTTGTTTAGGTTGTAAATCATATTTTGTGCTAGACTACCCCATAATCCAAACTACGGTTTTGGTTGGTCTGCCAGAGTGGAGGTTAAAGCTATTTGGCGCCCATAATATCATCACAGTTTCACTGAATCAATTGGAAGCCGCATGCTGGAGTTGGCTCAGTGGTTAAGGAGTAAAAGTACTGAACGGGTGGCTCTTGGCTCGATCCCAACTCTGGCTTTTTGGTTGCTCCTGTCTAGGATTGGGCAGGCCGGTAGTCTCAGCACCCCTGCTACGACGGCTATGCACCTAAATGTGTCGCTGCCAACATCGTTTGAGGTTAACTACATATCGGCTTATCAAAGATACACACGGAACACACCCGAGTTATTGATGCTGGTACATGAACATTGTTGGAATCACTGGTCATCTCCGCTGCTCTCGGTACACAAATGGTCAGCCTATTTCCGAAGTCTGAATGCAGAGCACCACATAACTGCGTATATTAGTAGTTTACCAAGTCAGGAAAACCCCAGTGCAGGAAAAGAAATCCGTTAAGTAAGTGGGAGTACCGAGAGGCCCGACGACATATGAACAGACAGCCACTAGAAGAAGAGTTGACATGGACTTTACCAACCAAAAATGTCTGCTACTGACCGGTAGTCCATCTAGTTGGTTGCAACCAAGACAGTGCTAGAAGTGAACGAGTAAGCCTTGTTCAACATTCTTCGTTCCTGAGGTCAACCGTAAAATACCAAGAAAAATTCAACTAAATGAGGCTTTAGAATCTTTTCACTGAGTAATAAACATTAATACACTCCAGTGTCTGAGCTAAACAAGACACGAGTATTCAAAGAAATCAGTCGTTTACGTACAAGGGGGATGCCCTTCGGAAACGTCTTATCCATTCAGTGGAACTCAAGGGTCCTTTGCAAAAGCCAAACTGCCGTGATTTATGTAACCGTCTGTTATAATCTACTCGCAGTCAAACGGTGGAGTGTACAAACATCCCAGTGAGCAACTTTTGAGTCAAATTCTTCTTTATGCTGAATTTCCTGGGTGATTTCCTGCACAGCATTTCAGCCAGGATATGTATTAGACAACTTCACCAGAATGGTCATAAAGGCCTGCAGCGTACAGTAAGCCATTTGCAGCTGTTTAAGGTAGATTTCTAGTTAGACCCCAGAAAAGTAAGTCACACACACGTCTTGGTCTCTAGTAAGACTCTTCAGGTGATCGCAGAGCGTATCAAATTACGTGATTGGTATTAATAATTCCCAAGCTGTTAACTCTGAACCTTGCGTTCGCCGACAGGTTTGTGCAGAGAGTGAATGAGAACTTGGGTCTGCTGGTTGCTGCTACAAGATTTTGACTGGTTCCGACAATCAGCTGATTATCGGTGGATATCGTCATCGATACTCGGGGAAGATCTGACAACTAGCAAGCCAGAAGTTTCGTTAACTGGCTGTTCTTGAACCCACTAGCCTGAACAAGTAGAACTGAAGGAAAAGATGGCCAAGCAATTAGCAAATGACTGTATTTCACCAACTCCGTAAAATTTGGCCTTCAAATAGAACATAAGATTAACGGAAACTAGAGGGTCTGCTGAGCACCAAGCAAGGTGAAACCGCTCGTGGATCGTGGAAGATTATTCAGCAGTCTTATGATTAGTGTGTTCCGTCAAACAAGCATAATGCGTCATCTGGAATATCATGCCACCTGAAGCATGGGGAGAACTCCCTGCAGCACAGTCCATTGATGACTATCGTAAACGAGAGATTCGACTTGAACCCCTTCAACACCAACTTACTTTGTTCACGAGTTTTCATATACGCACCACTAAATATATGGTGTTCGATTACCAAATGAGACTGACGGAAATCCAGGCCTATCCTCCTCACATTGAAAAGAGTGAAACCAGTAATAAGCTGTGCGGGAGATTTCAGCAACCATCTAAACAGCGTCGTACCAGAGAGAGACAGCTTATTGTTGTTCTAAGTTGCTACTTTCTGAAGCTAAATAGCCTCTAGTCCACGGTGTCCTATCTCGAACTCACAAGAGCTACGTGTATTCCAGGTTAACAGTTAATGTCATCTGCATCGCAGTGGATATCTGCGCAGTGCGCAGCACGTACACACACTGAATCGAATTCAGTCTATACTAAAAAACCAAAAAGCTGTTCCAGCCAAGCTTGGAACCGTGAGCAATGCGCCGCTCACAGACCTCTAGAGGTTCAGACCCATGACTTTTGGGTTATACCGTTAGGCCATGCGCAGCTGGTCATCAGTGTAAATAACTCGCATTCCGACAGGATATAGCGTAACCGCCCTTCAATCAAGTGTTTTGGTTTTGGCCAGTTCTCGGAATGGTTCCTTCGCAGGGATACTTCCTTAATAATAAACCACAAATTAAGAAACAGTGGTCTCTGTACATTTATCGGTTCAGACATGTCAGCCATGTTTTCATGAACTCATACTATCCAACCTAAGCTCAGGTGGAAAAAAGCAATTGTAAACCTGTTCTCCGACAACTGACGCACCTTTCTCTTTTCTCTGTTATGAGTGTCCCATCGCCATAGGATTTGGGAAATTGGACGGACTCAGTATTTTTCAAATTAGGTGTTTATACGACTTTCATCATGACGGAAACATTTCTACTGTCGTATAGGAGAATCCAGGCCTATAGATAGACAGAGAACTACACTGAGGCAACAAAACTGGTTTTTGCCGAAATATACGGCCACCGAAACAAATTCAACCGACTCTCAAAAACAGACACAAAATGAATTGCTGCATTATCGCTCCTCGTGAAAACCATCTGAGGACTGCGTTTGCCCATTTGGGCAAATCGGAAAGCTCAAATGAGATTAGAGTGTACGTCAGTGAGTCACTCATTCACCACACAGGGAATTTTCAGTCTGAATGGGCGCGTAACTAGAACATTGTGATTGAAACCTCCCCCCTCCAACCGAGACGAGTGGTAAAACCCTATGGAAACCAGGAAAATATAGTTTAATATGATACAAATCATAAAGCAATTCACTTCGTTCCATCAAAAAACGATACGTATATAAAATGGATGGGATGTGTTTCTGGTGAGGAACAACGAGCCCAAACAGGAACATGCAGTGATGAACAGCGCAAGAAAGGTAATGGTTTGGACGGTGGCGTTTCTCCGAGTGAGAGCGATGGTATATAGGTGTTGGAAGTGGTCGGTCGTCATACACCGCTCCTTTATATTGTGGACGTTCCACAGCAGTAAAGTGGACTGTGTTTTTTGCTACAACCTCCAAATTAATTATCCGGGCCAGTCGACGTCTTGTTAACTGTCGGTTATTGCATCGTCCTCTTTGATAGAAGAATGCTCTCGATAATTTGTGTTCTTGCTAAGATGGCTTAGCCTAGCCTGATGCTTGGGCACTTGATTGTGAGGCATAACCAAGAATGACGCAACAGAAGCAGAAATGTACAAGTTTCACTGAATTTAAGACTGTATCTTCCATGAAACTGAAGAGCCTTCTGACCTGGAAAGCTGACAATCTACCCACTTCATTTGAATCACAGGGCAGTGATGTAAAATAGGCTTCCATGCTGATGAGCAAGGTAGCCAAACTTCTCGGGAGCTTTCCAACACGATAGTGTTAATAAACTGATGGTCATGTTGGGAGATTTGATAATTTTCAGTGAAGATTTCTCTCTGTCAGTGGAGTCAATCTATGCTGAAAAACCGAGAAGCTGTATACAGCTGTTTCATTGGGATGAAACTCTTTCAGTTTCGTAAGATGTGCATAGCTGATGACTCCAAAAAAGGATGAAACAGCTGCACAGTACCCCCTGACTTTTCAGCATAAATTAGCCTTACGGAGAAAGCGCGCTGCGTACGTCAAGCTCACTTATAAGCCAAACCTTAATGCATACGCTTTCGACCTCAAATGGCTAAGTGTTATGAAGCTTGTCAAGATGACTGTCACTCAGTCAGAAACGACTGACCTTCGTTCAGCCTGTTTATTGACCGCCCAGCCTGATTTGCATCTATAAACAGCATGGCATCAGTTACTAGGATTCGGCTGGCCGTTTTAGTTCATTTCGCATTGACAAAAATGAACCAGCCATCCGCGGCGTCAATTCTGCAGCTCGAGATTCATAGGTAACACGAGCGCTTAGGTAATGACAGATTTCCAAAGCTTTTCTCGAAGCCTGTTAGTTAAAAATACATGTCTCCGTTTTGTGTCTATCTCACTTCGATTGTCTGCCCCAGGCTCAGAGTGGTTTCGATTGTGAGGAAATGGATAAAACATCTGAACTGCTGTCCTGAAAGACCACGTGAATTGGATACCGTTCACCCCTTTCGGCCACAAAAACATCTTTACTGCACTGAAGTTGTTGCGTAGGTCATATCCGTCACCAAAAAATCCGACTTCAAAGCAGGGGATAAACGGGTATTCGTTGTTTCAATCATTCAAGGAGTTGGCGTGAATTATTAAGCATCACGAAGGCCTCATCCTCATCGGACTATTTGAAACAGCAGGTGAGCACCTAAAGAGGCCGAACTGAGTAGTCTCTTTGAAATTATTCCCTTCCCAGAGGGTCGCTAATGCCAAAAGATACTACCAGAGACCAAAGGAAGCTGTTCTGTTTTGGATGGTGTTCTCTTGTGAACGTCGTCTGTCTCACGCTTCGTCGGAAAAAACTTAGTCCGGTTTTCGACCTTCTCCTACAGGACGTTTTCTTTGGTAACATCCGGTAGCCTTGCGCTCCCAGTGGATAGAGCGTCCTCAGTCCTTGTTTGTTTGTTCAACTCCTCCTCTGCCTGTATGTCCCCAAATGAATTGCGATGAACGACCGGAGAGAGTTTGCTCACTGTGTCGAGAGGCAAGTAGGGAACCAAGAAAATTATCTTCACACGTTTCTGTTTCTGGGCCAAAATTGTGCAAATCCCTGAAGGAAGGTCACACTCGAAAATTCTCCTGAGAAGTATTTCTTTTAGAATTTCTCCTTTTCACAAAAGTCACAAAATCATCCCTCCCTCCCTCCCTCCCCAAAAAAATACAAAATTGTGCCATCCGTTGGGCATTTCGATATGAGGAACTAAAAGACAGGTTTGAAAAAAGGGGAAGATCCTTTAAAGATGTGTTTTTGCCCACCATCCTGAGGGGATAGTTGTGTTCGGTTTCGTAACAGAATACGAGTTTTATTTCGAGTGGTGAAACCGCAGAATTAACACAACAGAAGGTCACTATGGTTGCTAACCAGGTTTTAGGTCCCTCACTTTACCTTGATTCGTTAACGTGTAGAAAAGTCTGTTCAGCTTTTCTCCACTCCCTTCAGGGTGGCGTTCAAAACCGACAACAACAACAGCAACAACATGCACCAGCTGGGAAATTGATGACCACGACCTTGAAAGACGAGTGTTATACCACATACTGTGACGAGTTCGTCTGTCTGACCACTTCAGTTGATCCTAACTCGGAACTGAAAACCCCTCATGATTAAGAATTCACAACGAAATGTTAAAGTGCCTACAACTGTTCGCCCTCCTATTCCCCAGGGGGTAGAGTGAATGTCATTCATTAGGTCTAAAGGGGCAGCCACAACGGGAGATAATCCTTAGCTGACAGCTGACTTTTCTTCATCCCAGGAATGTCACATCCATCGTAAGCGTTTGCAAACAATTTGCTCGTTATCCCGATGATTGATGAAGGATGCCTGGTGGCATGTTTTGCCCCTTCGCCTTAATCTGACTGGCCACTTCTGCTTGGAGGATCCCCAGAGTTTTTCTCGCTTAGTGTAAGACAGGAAGTGTTATTGGAGACACCGCAATACTACAGACAATCGAATTTGTTATTCTGACGTCTGGAACCATCACGTTCCCTGCTTCGAACCTGAACTCAGCCAAATCAGTTTCGTGCAATTATTACACCCAATAAGAGTATGGTACTATTGAAGACATCTTTGACAAGCATTTGGTGAAAAACGCAGCGAGTCGTACCTGTCCAGGTCGGAAAACCCATGGACTTAAATCCACTGATTGTATGAAGGACGCAGTCACTCGCACGAACCCTTCCGGCTAGTAGGTTCTCGTAGTTTTCGATCAGTTACAGATTTAGGCCGTGAGCAGACCAAGCCCTGATATAGGTGTTGCTATGTCGCACTTATGCTTTTGTCGCTAAAACAGCAGTTTTTACTCCTCTCACCTTGTCGATAAAGAAAACATTGTTGGCTTCACCAAGGCGTATCCACGGGGAGCTTATGTTTTATGGGCAGCACGTTAAGTTTGACAGTTCTGTTGATAATGCTTTGAAAGAAAACTCGTAGAGTCTGTCATAAAAATGTAACACACCTGAAGATAAGCGCAGGCAGACGTCGAAGATTCTGGATTAATTTTCCATCCTGCTTCCCATAAAAAGACGTATGAAGCGATCTCAGAAAATCACAATGATCATCACAGCTAACCGAAGGCCAGTATATACGCGATTTCTGTCCAAGGACGAAACGGCTGCAGTCACGTGGCCTGGCTGCGATTTTGTCTAAAAAGTGTATTTTTGTCTACAAGCTTTTACCTTTTCTGGCCTCTTACCTTGCACTTGTGGAGGCCATTTGAGAGAAAGCTAAAAACAGCTTCTCGTTTACATATATGTCTGTCGTTGCTTCATTTTGTTGAAAAACCGTAAAGTTAAGCAGTTTTTCCGTACTCAATGAAGCAAGTTATCAGTCAATATCCTGACGCATGAATCAGCTGTCCCCATTTTCCATTCCGAATCACACCAAAGCATAAACCCTGATGATTTTAGAAAATATTTTCTTTTCATATGTCACATGATCGGACAGTCCAAATAAAACTTCATCGCTAGGGATCACACTGTTTCATTCAAATATTTAGGTGGTGTTATTCAGGGACGAGCCGATCTTCTTTCCTCATCTTCGCGTTTTTCTGGAAGTTGTGCGTACTGTAGTACTTGCCGTATGTATTGCACACTAACATACAGATCGATGGATCTCTTCGGCTTGGAAGTACTTGTCAGGCGAGTGGAGGCATTGCGTAGAAGCCTTCTTTCCGCCTAATCAAAAATCATCCTTTTAGTTCTGATCGGACCACTGATCATGCTAATAATGAGTCTTGCGTCTTCCGATTCCACTAGTTAACCTCGCCCAAACTCAGACAGCATTAATGCGCGTGCCGTGCCTCGGTTTAGCCTAGTGATTGGTTGGAAATGAAGACTCTAGTGAAACAACTGGTAATTATCGCTCATTGACCACATCTGCTGACCGGTAACGCACTACTAAACATTACTCATGTCTAAAGGAAGTTCTCCAGTTAGTGATAGTAACGATCTTTAGAAGTACTGAACACACGGCTGTTTTACTCATCTACCCAGGGTGATTTGAGTAGAATGCCACACCTCTACTACATATAGCTAACGTAAAGTTCATTTGGTGGAGCCCAATTTCGAACCCAGTCGCATGTTCCATATTGTATTGGTCTCAATCATCAGTATACCAAACTTAGTGATCCTTGATGTATTGGTATCTGAGATGTTCAAAAAAGAATAGGAAGTCTTCGAATCACGTTACAGAACTAAATCTCTATCAAAATTCGGAATTATCCTCGCCACCGGCAATCTAAACCAGATGAAGAATAAAATTTACTGGACGTCTGGAACTTCTAGCTGAGAAATCGTTGTCTGAGGAGCCCGGTAACACGCGTGACCACTTGATGTGGATCTCTTGAGTAAAGGATGGGTAGCTTTGTATCCTGACCAGGTGCAAGTTCATCACACTGCTGATCAGTTGCTCTTGGCCGAACGGCTGTGTTCAAACTACTAGCCGTGAGGTCGCGGATTCGTGACTTCCCGAGGTTTTGTGAGATGCGCACGTATGATAACTCCCAGTAAGGATGAAACAGCTATACAGTGCCTCTAGGATTTTCAGCATAGATTGGCTTCACTTACAGAATGGAATCTACACCAGTATTCCTAAATGTGCTTACACTACGAAGAATTTCGTAAACTTCATGACGTAAACACAGTTCACCGAGATCACTTGATTGACAACAGTTCGATTCTAAGCAATAACATGAAGATTTCGAACTCTCCGCTACGTATCGAAGCATGAAGTGAACCTTTCCTTTATTTTCCGCACAATCTGCATGTACAAACGTTTTACTGTTTTCTCGTTTGCCTCATTTCATCCCACCAGGTGGTACGTGAGACTAAAAAATGGGACTGACGTGCCAATCGTTGAGGAAAACACCGATCGTTGGGCACGAAATTTCAAAACTGTAACCCTAGAACATGGACGCTGGTTGGAGATACATTTGGGAGAGTTAAAAGTAAACACAAATGGACTATCAAGATCGGTACCTAGTCTGCGAAGCGCAAAAGAAGTTGCGGACACTGAAGAACTTTCGGGTAAGCCCATGTTGTTTGAAATGAACCCAACTCAAAAAGCATCAATTTCAGGACATCCAAAGACCTTCGATAGTCTAATGCCGGAAAAATGTTTGCAAAGTAATCACTCTCTCTCTCTGATATCCATCTGCGGCACAGGCATGTTTAACTAAGAATGGCCATTGTCAAAGCATCAGCGAAATTTCCACAGTTCTCTAAAGACAGCAGGAAGCTATATCTGTGAGGGTACGAAAAACGACCTTGATTTAAACCGTAGTTTTAAATGATGGCTGGTCGAAGTACGCCAAACGGTTGAGATTTGTGCTTAGCTCATAAGGCCACCGACTAGCCCAGCTTAATGAAGTTGTGTACAGATGTCTTGTTGCCTCTTTGTCAGTCGGTGAATGACACGCTAATCTGAAGAGGTCTCACTGATTGGTTCTTTGTCCGCCTTAAAACCTGGCCAGTTTGGTGACCTGTTCACTCGACCTGATGAAGCTTTTGTGTCAAAAGCGAAACGTTGCCCAATTGAACACTACCGATTGTTTACCAAGCCCTTCTGAAACGACACGCCAGACATTTTGGCTTGCTCGATCCGTGATATTGCTAGACGTGATTTCCATGATCGTCTTCACTGTTTTCGTCACACATGTTTGCTCTTAATTTGGCTCATTGGAGGCAATGTCAATTAGGTGGTTGCTACGCCAATTATTATCCCTGCATTGCCCCTTCTTCAGCAGGAAAAAGCCTCTCTCTATATATACTCGAGCTTTTTCCTTGTGGGAGAGGTGACTGTTAAGAACACCTTATGTACCGGGTTCTTGGTGTGAATGTGTGATGGAAAGATTAGCGTCGTCTGGTGTGGAAACCGCAGACATCCGCAATGCTTACCAATCTGTGAAAGAAACATGTTAGCGCACGTCACTCTGGTCATTCAGAAGGCACACACACAAAGCATTTTTGCTGACGACGCACCGATTGGTGTTGGAACGTTTGGAATCAAATCACCCAACTCAGGGACAAATTAAGGCGATCATTAGAATCTCACCTGTCAATGTTCAATTACAAACCAATTCGGGCATGCAACGATCAATCACTCCCAACAATGGAAGAGCTTTGCCTGCTGGAATGCACTACTGTACTTCTTGGGCGAATGCTAGCGGAGAAACCTACTTCTGGAAAGAATAAAGTGCTGTCCCATGTTCCCATAAGTAACGATCAGGAAGGACACAAGTTCAGTCTACAAAAAATGAAGACCTTGGTACGTGGAAATGCAAGATTCAAGAGGGAATTCATAGACGCTTGGTAATCTGAAAAGAATCCACCCAACTGAGATCATACTGAGATCATCCCTTTCCACACACCGCTACGAGTGATATCACTGAGTCAGAAGGGGTCGCCAGAACAACTGACCTAGAAACAGGACTCGCTGTGGAGGCAAACGAACCAAGGCCACACCGGGAAAGAATCGGAGAGGTCAGGACTCACAGACGCCGGCCAATCATGGCCAATAGTAATCCTTATTCTCATGACCAGTAATCACTCAAGGTTGACCTGGGTGAGAAGACCGTGCACGCACAGAATCCACACACTTCTATTCACAACACAATTCTGTTCACTGCGTACTAATGAGTCACCTCGACTGGGGATAAAACGTTTGTAACCAAATCGCCTAGCTCAGCGAACAAATCAGCTGTCTCGAAGTGAACTTT
Source organism: Opisthorchis felineus (assembly GCA_004794785.1). Lineage (NCBI taxonomy): Eukaryota > Metazoa > Platyhelminthes > Trematoda > Opisthorchiida > Opisthorchiidae > Opisthorchis > Opisthorchis felineus. The sequence goes on along the minus strand of SJOL01006343.1, from coordinate 253,636 downwards.
CTGTTACCTGGTTAAATTCCGGCAGAATCTACACAACAAAATGAGTTATCTTGATGATGTACCTTACCATACTACGAAAGCCATGGGGAGTATTGGTGAATGGCTGAGCGAGTGAAAATTTTCAAAATGTGTTCTACTGGCTCTCACGATTACAAAGTAAGGCGTAAACCCCTCAGTAGACGGTGAAAACAGCAGAATACTTGTCGCAGCTAAGGTAATGATTGCACGTGCACCTGTCGGAAAGGCTGTCCATCTACGTCCTGGTAAGATATCTTTATTGCCTTGGTAACTCCCACCCCCTTTGGACGAGACAAGAAGGTAATGAATTAAGGTTTTGGCCTTCAAGGCGTAGCCCCTTGAATTCTCGTTTAATAAAAACAATGAAGCTTCAACGAACCCACTGTGCTATCACCCTTAAAAGGAACTGTCACCTCTTTATTTCATCATTATCATCCCGAACCAATAAACTGTTGCACATGGTTTATGGGCAAGAAGCCGAAAATGAAATCCGAAAACTAAATTTTCTTAACCACAAACGTCCTATACACTTACATATCAACAAACTGGTCAAAAGCTACTTTAAGTTCTTCCAAGCTTGGTATTGTGTTGTAATATTGGTAAATCGGGTGCATCCATTGGTAACTGACCAGGTGGCAGGTGGTGATGGCGCACTGATGACGTCTCCCCGAATGGTGACGAAAGTCTGCAAGTCAATTGCCAAGCTCGGTGAACAGCCATCTCATCAATTATCAATCTTCCAAGCCTTTTAGATTGATTTGATTTCCAGATATAAATGCACCCACGCATTATAAGTACTCTCCTTGGAGAGCAGTTATCCCACAGATCACAGGCTTATCGCTCTGCAAATTAATTGCTCAGGTGGCCATTCATTCACACGACTGAAAAAGGAGCTACCGTACTTTTCTAAATTCAGATTACTCATACCGAAACTTACCAACCGTAGTTGAAATATAGGGTATTCAAGATGTATTTTGAGGGTCGCGGCTTTGGACCCAAACCAACACACGCCAAATATACAACACCGACAGATCTTAATAAGGTAACAACTGTACATCGCCTTTTGGCTTTTTTTGCGTAGGCTGACTGCCTCATAGTACAAAAACATCTAAGTAGAAGATTTTCTGTTACAGCCGACGGGGACCACTTATCTTCAACTCGTGATTTTCCGGATCGATGTTGCGCCATCTATACGCGAATGCTTTCCACCAAAAATTCACGAATCTGTCAGCTTAGGCACATTACTCCGTCAACAGTACTCCCACAATCAGTGAACAAGACGGCCGCAGCAACTAAAACATATTTACGCGTGGTCCTGAGCTTAGGAATGACAAACAGGACATCAAAATACAATTTGATGCGTGAACATCGTCTAAACTTCTCGGCATACTTCACTGACTGTGTTGATTCGTAGCCACAGGTTTGTGGCAAGTATATCAATTCAAACCCAAAAACGGATACATTTTGAATCCGCCAAAAGCAGCAGTGATGAATGGTACACAACAAAATCATTATTTTCTCAAAAAGTTTGAGACGAACACAAAAGAGAACAACAGCCAGTTAGTTGTTTCACTACCCCTTTGAGTGGTTGTGTGATGGGAGGAGAGTGTTGTTCCCCATGACTGTTTTAGTCCCACATTTTTGAAACGAATTTTGTTACGTGTTTATGTCAAGTCAGTAAATGGATGGGCCGAATAAAGGCACTTTCGGGTTCTGTTGGATTGTCGGCGTTTAGCTGACAGTGGATAATTTCATTACGATAAACGAGAGAACGTTGTTGACTTGTAGAGAAAAGTCCATCCAAATCCTCCAACCCTGAACAAAGAGCGCCGTCTTGGTCGCCTGTCATCTTTACGGGCGACCATGACAGCGCTCTTTATTCCAACGTGTAACAGGAGAAGTCGTGACGGCATCCTCTCAACTCAGGATATTCAGATTTGGGACGTAGTAATCAGTGAACACACACCAAGCTCCTATCCGGACTAGTTGCATGAGGACATGTGGCATGAGAACCAGGATTACTGGGGTAGGCGATGAGTGTGAGCGCGCCATTACATCACTAACCTAAACCCTCATCGTAATTAGTAACGCTAGCTGGTGGGAGATTGTTACTTATTGTACTGACATCAGTTTTCATTTGCTACTCCCAAATGTAACCCCAAAAAAGTGCTTTCCAGCCCATTACCAAGCCTCGGTCATTGGAAAGACTACCCTCACTGAGGTGAGGCCAATAGACCCCTAAGTCACCCGAGGCTCTACTCATTTAGGACCTTAGAACAGGTGGATTGTTCAAAGAGGAACCTCTTTCGTCCCTGTATACTTTAAATGAGATGTTCCTGACGTGACAGTTGGACTTCTATGATAGTTGGAGCGCTGTCCGTCTTTATTGCACTTGGTTTCCGATTATTTGTTACTCACAGCAGCGTTTTACGGCTTCCTAGATAGCTTCATCACATTCACACTTGGTATTTTCGAGCAGTGACACACGAGACTGGCAAAAAGTGTATTGCTAACCAATTTCGAGGTGTTCAACTTCATCCCAACCTGCCTGTCACTAATTTCAATGTTGTTGAAAACCAATATTCCGGCTGCCCCATAACCAACACTGCTGACTCACGTGGCACCTTTTAGATGATTCAACTGCTTAATCGATCAGCTCCACAGAGGGTATATCTCACCGCTGAAAATGATGTAAAATCAACAGCTGAAGAGATGGGACAAGACATACTACTTACAAAGTTGCTGGACAGTGTTATCGAACCACTACGGCAAGTGTTTTACGTCAGGAAAATATACTTCGATAACCCAGATGGGGCGACTTTTGTGCAGCATATTCAGTTGGACAATGCCACAAACGAGAGATTCAGCTCGGAGGTAGTAGACTCTCCCATTAGAACCAAATCAGGTTACAAAGGAAAGAAAGTTAAAGCTTAAAAACTAGTGGTTGATCCAGCATTGCCTTCATAATATCTTGGAAGAGTTTCTGGCTATTCAACCGTTTCGCATTCTCACAGGTTTGTGCACTTAGTCTCAGTAGGTCGTTTTTGTTTATTCTTGGGTTTATTCGTTTCAAGTTTGGGGGGCAGAGGGATTCAGAATTAACGGAATACCACCCTTCAACGGTAGTCTTATGCTGAAGAACTCGTTAACAGGATTAAGATCGGCGCACTGGAGTTCCCCAAAGAACAGTAGGTAAGGCAAAACCTGCATAGGTAAAAGTGGCCATTACAGATGCGAAACGCAGACAGCACCTAATCAAAGTTGGGCAGTGGTGGACAATCATACTATTACTATTACTGCGCGAATCGCTTTGCGATTTTGGTCGGCATTGTGGGGAACATGTGAGTATTATCCAGATGGGACTTTGTCGTATACGCATTTTATCAATCAGCTATGAATCAGCTCCACTGGAGCCTAGCAATCATTGAAGTGCGTTTTAGTGTAATAAAATTCACATCTACAGAAATTGGAGTAATGCCGTTCGTAAAGTTCATCGGGTTGGTATGGAAAATACTGTCCGTGGGACGGGCTCCAAACAGTGGATCTCACAAACGACGATTGAAACCAGCCTGCTTCCTTTGAGTTTACAGCAGATTAACTCAAATCACAGCATGTGTACTAATGACGGGACACACTGGTGGTTTGAACTCAGATTCAGTGAACTCCGTCGTTCAATAATGATGTGGAAAAGTTGTGCGAAATACTCAAAATAATGCTCGGACGGGTGGTGGAAACAACTACCTAGACAGTAGGTGATATAATCCCTGCAGGTTCATTAGTCAAGCAGCTCACTTGTTGAATTATGAGCATCCACCTTGAAGTCAAGTGGGACTCCGGTCTGGTGGCATTCAATCCAGGTAGTACACATGAAAGTCGCTGGCCACTGACTAGCCGGAACTGCTGTCCAGCTCAATAGGAGTTTGTGCAGGGATGAGTCTTGGTCTCTATCCGGCCAGCCCTAACATGCTTGTAGAACTTGTCCGCCTTGCTGCTTTTTGCAAACCCGACGTGTTTGGTTCATCGGTGTCCTCGATACGTACTGAAGTGCCCCAACGACACTGGGAGAGGACAGTGCCAAAACACTACTCGTCTGTCCAAAGCTGGCTATCGATACGTCCACAGTAGCTCGGCGCGTTTCAAGCACACCTGAAAAAGGTACTGTTGACACTATCGTCGTATTTAGAATGACCCCGCCGTATAAGAGGCGGTAGAAAACATGGATATCAATCATGAAGTCCGCTGCTGGCTGCCTATCGGTCATGGCCTGTATTTACGTCAATGGGACCAGCATTCTGCGGTGATCTTGCTGAGGATCGCCAGTCCTAAACGGCGGCGACTTGGGACACAAGAAAAGTGGACACATCGCCACATCATACAGTAAATGTGGCGTAAGTACTCGAAAACAGAGAAGTGATAAGGAACCGCGGAGAGTGCTTACTTAAACAAGCAAAACGCATTTGAATTCACATGTACCAAGTGCGGTGGACCACCGTTTGGTGCTGGAATTCGGACCTGAATATCGCCTGAAGGGTCTCACTCAGGAGGACAGCCCTCGCGGATTGCTTTCCAGGACCATCCTGTCCAACTGACCAAGGTAATTTATTCATAAATTGATTGGCTTTCTAATTGATTGATTAATGACCTTCTTGATCTATCCTAAACAGTGAACTAGGTCAAGAAAACCGATAACCTGATATATGATTATTTACATATTCTCCATAAGGTACTTTCCATAAGGTGTAAGCAAATTCCGGACAACCAGCAACCTTTATGGGAGATGTGTCTAGTTCCTGAATCCCAGTTTCTTGAACGCATGTGCAGGTAAACAATCACTTGCAAATTAAGTCGGTGTTAACGGGGGAGACCCACGGAATACGATATTGACTTCTGATTACAAGAAGTATCATATAAAGGACGATACTTCGATATCTTGACTATGCTCCCAAGTGAAAAATGAGGTGGTCTCTATGTAGTACATCCGGCATAAACGAGAGATTCAGCTTGGACTACGTTGTCTCCCACCAACAGCAGCTTAGGTTACGAATGAATGGATTGCTCGAAGTGCGTGCGGTGTAACTGCAAGTGGGGCGTAAATTTAATGGGACCTCGAGGACTATGTCTATCCAATGAGTCCTAGTATGTGCAAAACCGGTTGTAAATGGTCAAAAACGTTCCGGCAACCCCATAAGTAGTGTGTTCCGCAGAGACAACTGCCTATAGACATCTTGTCGGGTCAACTAATCAGTTGTATGTTACGAACAGGAAAACTACGACAATGTTTACCAACTTAATTAACTTTAATCAATGGCGATGGCAGCAAGAGCACTCTAGCGTGACACTCTCTGGCGCCTGAAGGACGCCAGAGGAATAAAACCGGGGTCAAATGATTCGCTGAGAAAGAACAGCTACGTCACTCTCGCTGAGTTGGCTGTGAGATTTTTCCGACCGTGGATTTCTGTGCCATGCAACCGGAACAAAACCAAACAGTATTTCGAATCTCCCAGTTCGCAATCGATCTGGGAAGGACCGGTGGTTTCTTTTGAAGGCAGTTTACTTTTCTTTAAGGGGAAACGTTAAGTCAAGTGTGCAGCGAATTGGTGAGTACCATACAACCATGATACCCAGCCGAGTGTGCTATGAAAGCGCTACATCTAGGACTCATTGTTACATCAATCCTTGAAATGAAATCGTATTCATTCATTGTGTCTAACGAACGCTCCGCCTCACTAACAAATTACGATTCGCTAAACAAGCATGGGAATGGCTGTATGCAGATGTTGGAGGTACATTTCAGCAGTTTATCTTTCACTAGGAAGCTGACGGCAGGGATGGAACTAAAGGTCAAATACAGGTTACTGGCACTATCCGTGAGATCAGTGCTACTTCTCATTTTTTCTGTGAGCATAGCTACAAGGTGATGGAAGAGTTGGAAAAGTTTGTGCTCTGTGGACATTTTCTTTGGCCACAGTTACACAAACTCTATAGTGCCAATGAACACTTATTATGCATATTTCAGTTTACCTTGTAAGGGTCCACCGAAAAAATCGCCATGATTATCCGAATCAAACAACGTGCTGAGGTTCACTTATGCATGAGTGCGGTAAAATTGTCGAAGTAATTGTATTGTCCTGTCCAGATGTGCTCTCTGTAGACTTCATGCCAAATGGTTCTATTCCGTGTCTAACACGTATTGACTTCAAGGAGGTTTAGCTGGCCATTATCTTCCGGATTCAGGTGTTTTCTATTAAGAACAATTGAGCTGAGCGTTTTCCAGACGGCTATGGAACCAATATCATTTATTGTTATGGCACATGTATCACCCACTTTCGGCCACAGAGTGTAGACTGCCAGTTAGTCAGCTTATTGGCTGGATCCCGAGTTTATTCTCTAAGAAATCGGCAGTAAGGGAACCAAGATGAGATACCACCGAGGGACTGTCGTCCTGATGTTATATTTTGTTGCTAAATTTGGGTTACACATTGTCAGTTCAAGGTTACTTTAAGTTTCCAAATAAGAATATCGACGTCTCTGCCACTAAAGTTATTCAGACCAGAAACCAACTGGACCGTTTCTCTGCACAGTATAGTTTGAACGGCAAAACGATAACAAGGCTGCTAAATTTTCGTTCTTGCACATGTTCCATGAATACGTCCTTCAGACTGTTTGCTAGTATTCATCTTGTGGTAGGTTCAAGCAGGCCAACAAGCCATTTGACCTTGGAATAACAGGGGTTGAACGTATCGAGAATAGTTCTTGGGTTCTACCGCCATCAGGTAGGCGATATCTGTGCCATAGCAATAGACAATATCAACTCCGTAGCTGTCTGCAAAGCCTTCAACTCAGGTCTTCCTGATAGTAAACGCGTCCTGAATCTGGAAGGCAACGACCGACTATATTTCCTTGATGTCAGTATTTGTTAGAAATGGAATGGGACTATTTGTTATAAAGTCTGCGGATAGCAGTTCTGGACAGGGAATTTCACTCACTTCGAAAATTTCGTCCAACAGTCGTACGGGAATGCAACTCAGCGAGATTTTGGACTGGGACAGTCCCTGAGATTTGTTCCAGTGAATCCTTCCAAGATAAACTGATACGTGCAGAACACGTGTTGATCGCAGATGACTACCCCCAATAACTCAAAGTAGAACCAGGTAGCCTGTGCAACGGCGAATGCAGGTAATGTCCGCAGAGCAGAAACCCGCATGTCTCACTCTTCTATTTAGAGGAATTTCGTTACATCTTTAGTTACAGAAAGACTGAAGAGTAGTAATGATCTCAAAGATGACGCCACTAATCTGTACTCGACTTTCAGTTGCGTCCCTTTCATCAGTTTCCGAGTGAGGGACAAACCGCCTAAATCTGCCCCCATATTGTACACATATTCATTTGTATTCTCGTATAAATTATGGCTTACTGCAGAAGATCATGCAGTTCTAATTTGGGTCCGGTCTATCATTTATGAAGGTTGCTGGTCTATCTGAAGCGATGATCAGGGGAGCCAATTTTTAGCCTATCCCACAACTCGGCTTAACTTTCTGAACAGGCCAATATGTTAATCATGCAAATGTTCTGAAAGTGAATTTTCATGAACACTGCCGTGCTGACTTTGGAACTTCTCTTATAACTTCTGCTCACCCTCCGGTCTTATTTCTTTGCGTTTAAACAAGGTCCGAAATGCTGAACTGACTACACAGGTGGTTCGGCGTAGTCTGTGTACGGCATTACTCATTGTGTGCGGGTGCATATGAGCGTATTTTGATATGACTGATAGAACTGATAATGGATGCCAGCATGCCATGTTAATCGTAAGATTGAGCTATCGTTAGGTGTGTGGAAGAATTTCCCACTCAGTCGGTCATGAAGTAAAGTGTCAAAACTACAAGACCGTCGTTGCACGGACCACCCCACACATAAATGAAATGTCTTCCTTGTCTTCCAAAACATCTCCCGATCACCCCCGGAATGATCACCAACTGAGATTCAGAATGTTGACGGTTGCTGAGGTCGGTAAACTTTGGTTACGCAGCCCAGATGTCCGTATTTGGAAAAGGCCATGTAGGCCTCTAGTGAGTTTAGACAAGACTTGGGAAATCCAATTTAAGTTGGTGAGTTGGTGCTACCAGAGTACTCATCCCGAAAGTTACTTGAATCTCTCATTTATAATATTATTCGAATGGATGTGTCACAAATAGGTCGTCTTGTGTTTCAGTCGGTATGGAATTAAGCTGAGTCTCTCGTTAAAACCAACTTTGTGTGAAAGTGAGTGTTTTTCGCAACATACATACACTTTGATGTTCAAGCAGGAGATAAGGTTGGAAGAGATTAGACGGCCAAGTTGATGTGAGGAGACCCAAGAAGGACGAAACGGGCAGTGGGTTATACAGAGTTTCTATAGACTTGATAAGGAGTATTGAGGCAGTCAAATGACTGGTGGGAACGGCATGGGGTGGAAGGCAAAACCGACTGAAACGCTCACTTGACGAGCTTTGACGAGTAGTTTCCCGAGTAGCCGAACAGAACGATGGTAATATTCTATGCGTTAAGTCCAGCTGTTGACACAGTTTTATCAATCATCACAGAATCGGAGAAACCTATAGTTGATGACTGACCTCTTCGTCTAACTTCATAGCCACCGGCTGCACCGCCCGAGCTGCCAGTCTTCTCCCCTACGTCAGATTTTCAGTTAGTGTACTAAAAGTCCGCGAACTGACTTTATTTTTTAAGTTTGTGTGCACGTTTAACTTTTATCAACAAATTGCAACAAACCTATACAGACCTACCTGAATTGTTCTGTTCTGAGTGATCGCTCATCTAGAGGGGAGAAATCTGTAGATGGAAGATTATGCTTGAAATCAACTTTGGGGGGATCAATTTAGGGGCATTGATGTAGTAGGTTTGCGTTTTCTCCAGGTACTCCAGGCGTGTTCATAACGGATATTTTCCGTAAAAGGGTCGAGTCGGTTTTTAAACACAATCAGCGAAGAGGTTGACACCATTTGATGGTAGGGGGATGCCCGGGTTTAGAAACACGTACAGAGAATGAGTGGCGACGGTAGTTAAGTCGAAGGCTTCAGTTGAAGCCCGCCTATATGAGTTAAGTCCGTGATGGTAAACATGGATCTATGCATGTTGCGTCAGAGCTTGGTACACAAGAGTGAAATCCCCACATCTTCGTCGATATTGTGCGGAATACAGACAGAAAGCCGTCAGGCGCCACCTCATTTTGCAAGTGCACCGAATTCGAACTGTCTTCGTCGCTCTCCATGATTTTTTCATAAGTTCCTTGTTTTTTTAGAACCGCATACTAAACGCCTGTACGGTGAAATCGAGTTATGGCCGGACCCAGCCTGACGAAGTCGCCATAAAGTGCCTTACCTTAGGGTCCTGAGGCGCAGCTTGGTGGCTTGTGATTGGCCTGTGATTCAAGAAACTCATACAGAGCATACTAAGTTGTGCCTTCTCCTTTGTAGTCCTGTGCGACAGAGTGTCGCCAAGCTTGTAGGGATCTCCGACGTCGTATAGAATGGAAAGCACACAGCGCATTTTAGTTAAACTGGAGAAAGCTTTCAGCTTTTCCTTCGTATACCCTCTCCAGCTCTGACTGTATCAGAGAAAATTATTCTGGTTTCCCTATTGGTTACCATATATTACTGTTACGTGAAATCAGCAAGATGGAAGACCGGGTCTGTTGGAGCCGATTACTGATTACAATCAAGAGCACATGCGATCCTAGCACCGATCCCAAAGGTACATCAGATGACACCGAAGTGGGTTCAGATAGCATCTTAATTACCCGAACAAACCAACTGTTTTATTAGGTCATTTTGAAGCTCATGAAGCAGTTGATTCCAGATGCCATAAGAAACCAGCTTTTGCAAAAGAGGACGATACGATATGAAGAAATCCAGGTGGATTAAATTTACCCGGGGCTTCCACCGTCCAGGTCTCTCGTGCACGTAGCAAGTTTGATAAGTGGGAAGGCTTCGTCCGAACCCCTGCTTGTTTTCAAAGAAGATACCACGCTGGTCATTGTGTGCCATCAGTTTTCTGACGATTACGGACTTTGCCACCTTAAACAGGATGCAACAATACGTTATGATACGATTGCTTGCATGGTCAGATTGTAGGTCGCCTTTGGTATTAAAACGCCGCTCTTTCCACACCGCCGGCACTGTGCGGTTCGCATAATGTCCCTGCCAGAGTTATAATTGCTTTAAGGGGGTCCATTTTATTCGATAGGTTGAACATTTTCCTCCATTTTGTCGGGTGCAGAGCACACACCAACAAACTATAAGTAGCTCAGAAAGAAGAATAGTCCCCTCGGCAAGTGAACCTTCCGTACGAGGACAACTCGTTACCATGTCATGTAGATTCCCTGACTGAGGGGTGATTGGCGCTATATCCTGTCTAAGTGACTTCATCACAGTGCTGGTCAGCCGGTCGTTGTACACCGGTTAATTTTTCGAAATATTAGTTGAGAGGTCGCGGGTTCAAAACTCTGGAATTTCTTGAGATGCTCACTGCTGATGATTCCAAATAAGATTGAAACCAATACACAATGCCTCTAGGATTTTCGGCATAGATTTGCTTCACTTATCAAACAAGATCTGTACTGAAGATTTCACGTTCTGTCCACACTACTAAAAAGGTAGGGATACTCGAAGGGAGACATTTGACTCACACTAGGTGGAAACTTGCATATTGTAACCTAATGATGTTGGTAGTATCTGACAGAATGTTAGTGAGACCTTCAGCTGGCTGGAGAAGAGAGATTCCACGGTAAGCTCATCGGTTGTGGCTAATATGCTTGTAAATTAACTTCTGGTTGACAGACACTGGTGCAGCAACGTTTTTCTGTCACAGTTTTTGGCACGTCTTATGTGACATGCACGGTGGCAACATGTCTAGGCGCTGTTTAAGGAGAATGGGACGTTTTGTCAAGTAAGTATGAGCTAATATCGTGCCGAAATATATCGGCATTAGTTGAGAAGCTTTCAGGCATCTTCGTTTGTGATGATCGTCTGCATATCGGGCTTCATTCAGCCCGCAGATAATAAAAAACATCATAAATAAAAGCATCATAAACGAGAGATTCAGCTGGGTTCTCGGTGAGTCTCCCGTCAGAACCAAATTGTTATGCAAATAAGTGTATTTCGCTAGAAAAAGAACCCTTTTTTGAAACTTTTGCTTGAACAAACCTTTTGTGCACAAAAGCTAACATACAAATCCTTTGTTTTTTCTTCCTTCCGTTCAAAAACAAACACTTCCTGGCCAACATATGTTAGCGGGTTTTGCAGAATACTTTTGCCACGTCGAAGCTTCGACAGATGATACACTGCTCAATGTGGTTACAAAACGCCAACCAAACATATCGGGACCGTTGATTCGACTGGACTTGGATCCTAATTATCACGGGAGTTTGTCATCTGTTGAAAAAAAGCCAACCTCTCCAGGTGAGATTTTTTAAAGTGTCTACGTGCATTTGACGATCGCGGACCGCGGGGAAACAGTCTAACTTTAAAAGGGTGACCGATGTATCTAGTCGAAGCTTAGTATTAGTTCCAGCTTTGGTTGAGCGCAGTCGGATGCACTTCAGACATTTCCAACCTGTGGAGTCTTACAAGATAGTGACAACGAGACGAGCTTGGAAGCTAGCGGTTTGCTACTTATTGGCTGCGTGGTTCCAACCCTAAAAGCTATATAAACCATGACTCTTCGTGTTTCACAACCGTTTGGTTATCGAATTCATGGGCTGTAGCTATTCCCAAGGGAAATCATGACTTACTTCAGTTAACCTAATGGCTTGGTGATTTTTATCTGTTCCGACAGACTGGGTGGAATTGTTTTTCTTTTTGAAAAGAACTTTATTTGGGGTTTACCATCGATCTCGTACGCAGACGGACAATTACTGTCATGGTCAGAATCTCCCTGGATGGGAAGAATTGGAAACTTGCCAGTGTTATGTGGCTAAGTGACCATCCGTGTTATATCCAAAAATGAATATAACCAACAAACCGTCTAAGTCCATTTAGTATTTCACTTGGTTCACAGTGATACCTGAGCTGTATGGCAGGCCACGTATCAAAAGGGCAGAGGTTGTAAGACATCCTTTTTACGCTGTATTTCTTTGAACGCAGTCTATCTTAGGGAACAACGATCACCTACGCGATCTGCTCAGGCCAGAAATCCTAATCAAACTCATATGTCCCAGATGAGCTGCTCTTTCTGAAAATCTCGGAACTTTTTGTAGGCCTTTGGAGCCAACAACATAAGAATTCCGGCTGAGCCCTTTTGCGTGTTCAGGAGAGGCCTGTACCGAAGGCCACAGTCACCGGTATATGGTCTCTTCAGAATTGGGCACACAAACGGAGAAAGCATTCATGTGAATCACAGCTTGACGGAAAGCTACCCCACAAAAGATTGTAGCATCACACAGGTTCGCTCTTCCAAGAAGTTGTCTCAATATCATCCCCTTGTCAAGGGAGCTTGGATGACAGGAGCTTTCCAAAAGGTGGTTGAAAAAGCTCAAATGATGATATACTCTTGGAGAGTACATATAAGTTCTCGTTCTTGAAATACGTTAGGTACACTAGGTTTAGTGATCCTGTCAGTCTCACCGATGAGGACCTGTTCAAGAGGAATCACTTTGCGTACACTCCAAGGCCGGCCCTTACTAAAGAGGACCCCATCACGGATGAGTACTTTGGCTGGATTCATACTCTTGACACCACATCGCCCATCACTCAAGCCATTTGCTCGAATAGTCAAGCAATGCGGTCTAATTGCCTTCACGTCTGTGCTCAGTATAACGTCCGAGTAGGTAAAGAGGCTGTTCCATTCAGAAAGCGAGGTAACATGCCGTTGCATAGATTATGTTCATTCTATACCGACTGCAACCTTAGCAACCAAGCCGAGAGCTTCTAGTGTTAGTGCTCCCAGGAACCAGTTATGCCAATCACCTGGGTTACAATGAGCAACTCACCAAACGCGCGTTTTATATACCATAACCTGCTGCTATTCGTTTTATCTGTTCTCACGTAAATGCTGGTGCAACGCTGAAAGACGAGTCAGTAGTCGAAATGAATAAAGCATGAAACCTCGTTCGACTCCGTGACACCGGACAGGTTTTCATGCCATTCTGTACAAAGCTGGACAAAGTGATCCAGAAAGTCCTGACATCGTTTAGATATGAACGCTTAGGTCATGAAAAGAAAATGCTTCTCAGTCTTGCTGGTGTTGTCAAACACCAGATACCGGAGTGGAGATACTGAGCTGGGGCTGTCGCTTGATCCCAAACTCAGTTGAATTTCTATACACTAGATTGTGAAGTTGATGAGTGTATGGCTCGTCAAGCGTGGCAGTTTCCTCACTGACTCCTCCGTACCAATTGGTGTTGTAGTGGAGCGTCGAGGTTCAGCGGTCCCATTGGTGGAATTACTCACTGGCAGAATAGATTCTCACCTAACTCGATTTCTAACCGATAAAACGATTTGATTCTTAGCCCAAGTGGCGCACTGTCATAAAATGTAACTCAAAATTCACAGCACCCTGGGAAGTGACTTACAAAGGTGTCAGATGCGAGCAACAATAATACTGCACCATCCCGAATTACCGTCTCATTGAAAGAATTTTCAGCTTTTGAGAAGAATATTGGTAGCCCACTTAGAGTAAGTGGTCGTCGGTTCGTTCGCTAAGCTCCCTTGAGCAATTTGACTTCAATTGTTCCATTGCCGATCGAGCAGACATCATCGGCTTTTAGGAACCATTTTAATGTAAGTTTTAATAATATCGAAAATGACCCATATCCAGTCAGTTTATGGTCACAAACTCTTGCACCCACGTGCAATCTCTTTGGTAGTACATTCTAGGAGTGCTCAGTCCGGATGGCATCAGAACTGTGAGTATCTTATTTCAATATCTTCATCGCAGAGTCATAATCTAGCACATGATGATGACACGCGAGTTGTGTGCCGTCCTGCTAGGTAAGTATAATGGGTGGTAATGTAAGTTATTCTAATGTCTTGGATACTATTCTGTTGTCTACTATACATTTCGAGACTCCTTTCTTGGGGATAGACGCCACCTGACCGAAACGAATTTTTTACATGATAGTGTTACATTCCTATGAATGGGATGCATCAACAGGGTATCTCTTTACATCCTTGTTGATGGTCACTGATTCCTTGAGCCAGGTGGTCAAGTTCGGGAAAGCCACCTTGAATCTTCACACATGTTTGCCTTGTTGTACTTCGCGGTTAACTCAGCAATTCTTCTGTCCAAAGACATCAAGCAACATCTGTGCTAACGAACGAAGCTCTCATAGATCTGATTGGAATACACCTAAATGTATGATTGTCTCAGCTTACGGAATAAACATATTAGCATTGCTGAACGACATCCAAGACAAATCCAAATATGGGAATAGTTCTCCCACTGTCCTCCCTAACCGAGGGAGGAAGATATTCCAACAAGATAACTTGGTCAAGTACACCTCTCGCCGAGATAGGCAATGAATTCAGGGACGTCATATATGTGCCAAATTCACAGACTTGTCCTGATTTCAACTTGATTAAGCGTCTAAGGAAAACATAGACATACTGAGTAATAACAAATGCAAAATTCTGTGACTCATTAAATTGCTTTACTGATTCTGTAAAACAACACTCCGAACCAGTCGCCCAAACCTAAGCCATCAGTTTAGGTTTGGCCCGAAATCCACGCATTTCGGAACTTCCGACGTGCATCAGTCAGCTGGTGTACTCCTGCAAGTTGTTGTGTGAAGATAATTTCATCCCGACCCCAAAATATTGACGGGCACTTATGACGCCCAAATGTAAAGCGACCACTGGGATGGTGGCGACATCTGCACGATCCGTTTTGTCATAGTAACTATGTTCATGTGCGTTGTGTAGATATGCCTTCTGAAGTTCTGGTAACTTTCAGTCTCACTGAAAATACCTTGGACACCAGAACGGCTACGTCGCCAAGTTCGGCCTAAATCAATTTTGCACGCGGCCTTAGGAAAACTCAAGATTTTCCTTCTCGATCTGTTTTAATATTATTGTGATAATCTTGAGTGCC
The DNA here is from genome assembly GCA_004794785.1 of Opisthorchis felineus. NCBI lineage: Eukaryota > Metazoa > Platyhelminthes > Trematoda > Opisthorchiida > Opisthorchiidae > Opisthorchis > Opisthorchis felineus. The sequence goes on along the minus strand of SJOL01006343.1, from coordinate 238,537 downwards.
AATCCCCGAACGCTTGGTCTTGGCAGGCTTGCGGACTCTACACCAAACCGAGACCAGCTGTGGACAGATACGACTCCAATGTTCCTATCAGGAGCGGTGTTTTCCTGTTGTTCTGCTTTTGTTATCATGTTAGATTACACTTATTATCATCAAGCTATTACTCTGCTGGCCTCAAGCCACCCATGTAGGAGATTGTGATATCTAGAAGCTAGCTTTGCAACGGCTCAAACATTTTGAAAACACGTATAGTGAAGAGCAGGTTTGGAAATAACCGCAGCTGTGCTCCGACAGCCGGGGATGGAGAGTTTGTTAGACTCAGCTCCAAGCAATGCGTATGTTTCCCGTTCCACACTGGTGATTCGCCTAACTGACACAGCTCGTGGACACACCAGTCAGAGCGACTTAGTGTGGTATCACGGCCAAAAGGCCATGTTGTAACAATCAAACAGATATGAAACGTTCACCTTTGATGACATTGGCGGCCTACCGCCGATACCTCTTTAAAAGACCGAAACCTGTTTTTTCGCTGTCTTTTGAGCAATATGATTCACTCGTTGAAGCGTGAATTTTTCGTCACCCAGGATGTTGCCAACATGTCATCTGAAAGGGAAAGATTTTCAAAGCGCACGCACCAGGGCAGTGGAGGTGTGCACTGGTACTCTCTAAAGTGAAAAATGTTTGTGTGATATTCCACAAGATAATGTTCCGGTTCAATGCACTGGAATCAAAACAACATGATTTAGAGTTTCATTTTTACGGCAAATCTAGGAACCGATGGGAGGGGCACCGTTTTTGAATGGTTAGAATTACGGCCGGTGGTTGTGCAACATTTCGTTTTTGACGCCAAAGTTTCGCCAGGCCAAGTGAGCAAACTACAAAGTTGGTTAAGTTTTAAGATTAACGAAAAAACAGTTGGTGACTTATCTTCCTACTAAACTGTTGTGTGTCCTTTACACATTGGTCAATTTTCCAGTAATTATTGCGCGTTTCAACTCGCCTCTCTTTATATCTCTCTGTGCGATGTCATCGCACGTACTTATTGTACTTGCCGGAGGATGTAAGACCCAACATGTTATCGCGTTTGTTGATGTTGAAGTTTAAATAACGCCGTACTCAAAAGAACCCCTTCCCAAAACGAAGTCGATTCCTTGAACAGCACCCAAGAGGTTCCTCCGTTAGGCATAATTTCCGTCTGCTGCCCACAAAGAGGTACCTAAGGAAGCGCAATATGCCCGTCTTGCTTTAAAAAAAAAGTGGTGTAATGGGTGGTTTAGATGACGGATAAAGCTGTTGATAATCAGCCTACCTTGTGGGGAGCCAGGTTTATTCAGGGAAGCGTTAGAGACCTCCGCTCTCAGGCATACCAAAAAGTTGCTTACCCACTGGTTTACGAACTAACGACAGCTTCGTGCCTTCACAGTCCATCATAAACGAACGAGATATGTGATAATCTGCAAGTAAGAAGTCACAACTGGTCACAAAAAGATGACTGCAGGGCCTGTTTCTGGAACTGTGCCTTCATGATGAGCCCCAAGAATGGCGAAACTGGTGGGGGGCTGCCAGGGATTTCGTTGTATTGCATCAATACAAATACTAATGTGTAACGAGGGTGTTTTAACAACAGCGGAGATACATTAAAGGTGAACTGGTTTAGACCATCCATTTTTTCACAGGCGATCAATAACTACAGTCAAACGAGCCCCTGCATTAACCACGGCACAGGACGACGTTTGCAGGATGGAACGAAGTGGAATTTTGCTATAGGGTACAAGCACGTAAAGTAATCACAAATGTCCACAAACTGAAGACGACTGTCGTCCGTCACCATCCCTTTTCCACATCGTCCAGCCATCTCTGAGATGATTATTCCTCAGGTATACCAGTGTAAGGAGGGAAAACCCTTCGCTGCGGAGTTGTTTATTAGAAAACGCCAACTAAAAAGTTACAAACTATTGGACAGGAAGGTTAAACTCTCATTTGCATGTTGTTTTTAAAAACGGAATATCCATCTTCTTCTCGAACGCGTCTTCTTGAACTCTCCTGGATATTCATTGACTATCGCACAATTGCAAGCAAAAACTGTAAAGTAGTTCCACAAATTCCGTAATAAATCCCACCTTCCATTAGATCAAGGCGAAGTTACGAGAACACACATACTACTCGCATGCGTCATCAGCAGTACCCACCGTTACACACCTTCACCCTTTAAAGGTTGCTTGCATGCCACTGATTTCCATTTACCTCCGTTGGGTCGGCTCCGGCAGCTGGTCTGTTCGGCAACTCTTCGGGTGTATCATGCCGCTTCCGAAGCTGAGTCCCATTTACTCTTTTCGATCCCCCCGGTTTACACAGTGCAGATAGCACACACATACACAGAATTCCAAGATTTTACCACTATTTCGTGCGCAGGAATTACTTTTAATCTAGTTAACGCTCATGAAAGCATCACTCCAAAAATAACATTTCCATTTGATTAACCAACCGGCCTCAGATTATGTGGCTATGATAGTGGTAGAGGAAAGCCCTAAAAATCAAGGAAGCAGCAGAAAAGTCCAAATTGCGAGTTTACTATCACCGTGAGCGAGCTGACTGCTAATTCACTGCTCTTTATATCCCAACAATATCCAGAAGGACATCCAAATTTTGGATTTTATTGAAAATCTGTTGGGTATGCCCTCACCTAATTTGTATGGTGGACGGCTCCGTAGACAGTGTTACATGATGCTAGGTCATTGTTATCTAATGTAGGCTATGGTTTTACGTATGCGCATGCCTTCACACACACAGTGGAATGGCCGAGTGGTCAGACATTGGGCGTACATGTGCGTCCGTTATGCTGGAGGACCTACTCAGCCATCTAGTAATGCACATGGCTCGTGAGCGATAAAAATCCCTATCAAAATGGGCACGGTACGGAAAAGCAGTTAGGGGTCTGATGTCCAGCAACACAATGAGAAAGCGAAGCACAGGCAGCTGAAGCAAGAGGACGGTCAACAAGAACCGGGAGCCTTAAAATATCCCGTGCGTTATTGCGACAGTTAGACTGGCCGGTACCAGTTGTAATTGGGTAACGTTTATCAGAGCGAGGGTGAAATATCTTGCACGGCTGAACGCTCCGGTGCCCTAATTGTGATGAATTAGGAAAACGGAGTTGAGCGCCCGCCATCATCGGTGGAACTTGCAATCTTTGCTTGTAATGTGTAACTACCAAAATAATCTTCAGATAATTAACACATTCACTAACTGACCTGTCCGTGATAAATAAGCATGATCAACGTCAATGCGGTAAGTCGCCCACCCAAATGCTAGGGGGGTTTTCAAACTTGGAATTGCTTCACATACAGTGCAAAATCGTCATTGAATATTCACTGAAAATTGTCACGCAGTGGGCAATCTTCTCACAATCTCTTGCGCAGCAGCTTGGTGTCATAAAGCTCTCTCGGAAAGATGTGAATTTCCAAATCAAATGGAAATTCCGTCAATTGATACGTGACTTCAAATTTACATGTGAAGGAACAACGCAACAGACTGAGCACCTCATTCGATTGTTAAAGTTCATGATGTAATTCACAAACTTGTCATGACAAAAGCCGACACACATAACGTCGGTTCAGATATCTAAAGTCTGTTTAGTAATAGTCTCAGTTCAGTTACCTATGGATTAGCCCGCATGTATCACCATGCGGTTTTGAAGCCGCTGCTGACAAAATCTGAGGAAAGTGGATAGGTTCAAGGTTGTTCAGATAACATGCTGTAAGGAGGAAACCCTTCGCTGCAGAGTTGTTTATTAGAAAACGCCAACTAAACAGTTACAGACTATTGGACAGGAAGGTTAAACTCTCATTTGCATGTTGTTTTTAAAAACGGAATATCCATCTTCTTCTCGAACGCGTCTTCTTGAACTCTCCTGGATATTCATTGACTATCGCACAATTGCAAGCAAAAACTGTAAAGTAGTTCCACAAATTCCGTAATAAATCCCACCTTCCATTAGATCAAGGCGAAGTTACGAGAACACACATACTACTCGCATGCGTCATCAGCAGTACCCACCGTTACACACCTTCACCCTTTAAAGGTTGCTTGCATGCCACTGATTTCCATTTACCTCCGTTGGGTCGGCTCCGGCAGCTGGTCTGTTCGGCAACTCTTCGGGTGTATCATGCCGCTTCCGAAGCTGAGTCCCATTTACTCTTTTCGATCCCCCCGGTTTACACAGTGCAGATAGCACACACATACACAGAATTCCAAGATTTTACCACTATTTCGTGCGCAGGAATTACTTTTAATCTAGTTAACGCTCATGAAAGCATCACTCCAAAAATAACATTTCCATTTGATTAACCAACCGGCCTCAGATTATGTGGCTATGATAGTGGTAGAGGAAAGCCCTAAAAATCAAGGAAGCAGCAGAAAAGTCCAAATTGCGAGTTTACTATCACCGTGAGCGAGCTGACTGCTAATTCACTGCTCTTTATATCCCAACAATATCCAGAAGGACATCCAAATTTTGGATTTTATTGAAAATCTGTTGGGTATGCCCTCACCTAATTTGTATGGTGGACGGCTCCGTAGACAGTGTTACATGATGCTAGGTCATTGTTATCTAATGTAGGCTATGGTTTTACGTATGCGCATGCCTTCACACACACAGTGGAATGGCCGAGTGGTCAGACATTGGGCGTACATGTGCGTCCGTTATGCTGGAGGACCTACTCAGCCATCTAGTAATGCACATGGCTCGTGAGCGATAAAAATCCCTATCAAAATGGGCACGGTACGGAAAAGCAGTTAGGGGTCTGATGTCCAGCAACACAATGAGAAAGCGAAGCACAGGCAGCTGAAGCAAGAGGACGGTCAACAAGAACCGGGAGCCTTAAAATATCCCGTGCGTTATTGCGACAGTTAGACTGGCCGGTACCAGTTGTAATTGGGTAACGTTTATCAGAGCGAGGGTGAAATATCTTGCACGGCTGAACGCTCCGGTGCCCTAATTGTGATGAATTAGGAAAACGGAGTTGAGCGCCCGCCATCATCGGTGGAACTTGCAATCTTTGCTTGTAATGTGTAACTACCAAAATAATCTTCAGATAATTAACACATTCACTAACTGACCTGTCCGTGATAAATAAGCATGATCAACGTCAATGCGGTAAGTCGCCCACCCAAATGCTAGGGGGGTTTTCAAACTTGGAATTGCTTCACATACAGTGCAAAATCGTCATTGAATATTCACTGAAAATTGTCACGCAGTGGGCAATCTTCTCACAATCTCTTGCGCAGCAGCTTGGTGTCATAAAGCTCTCTCGGAAAGATGTGAATTTCCAAATCAAATGGAAATTCCGTCAATTGATACGTGACTTCAAATTTACATGTGAAGGAACAACGCAACAGACTGAGCACCTCATTCGATTGTTAAAGTTCATGATGTAATTCACAAACTTGTCATGACAAAAGCCGACACACATAACGTCGGTTCAGATATCTAAAGTCTGTTTAGTAATAGTCTCAGTTCAGTTACCTATGGATTAGCCCGCATGTATCACCATGCGGTTTTGAAGCCGCTGCTGACAAAATCTGAGGAAAGTGGATAGGTTCAAGGTTGTTCAGATAACATGCTGTAAGGAGGAAACCCTTCGCTGCAGAGTTGTTTATTAGAAAACGCCAACTAAACAGTTACAGACTATTGGACAGGAAGGTTAAACTCTCATTTGCATGTTGTTTTTAAAAACGGAATATCCATCTTCTTCTCGAACGCGTCTTCTTGAACTCTTCTGGATATTCATTGACTATCGCACAATTGCAAGCAAAAACTGTAAAGTAGTTCCACAAATTCCGTAATAAATCCCACCTTCCATTAGATCAAGGCGAAGTTACGAGAACACACATACTACTCGCATGCGTCATCAGTAGTACCCACCGTTACACCAGTACCCACACTTAGGGTTCTTTCCAGGAATCCAGGTGTTCAGCACTATTCAAATGACCCGAGATACCGCTGCAGTTTATGGGGGGAAGCTCTTTCAGTCTACTGTTTTGGAAATCCATACTATCTAGATATCTCCCACCGTGCAGTCTACTTGTAACCATGGCTGTGTTGTCTGACCGGTTTGTTCTGCTCTTCTTCTTAGTCAGTTTAACTTGATGATTGAAACTCAGGTCCCATCGTCTCAATGAGGCAGCCTAGCTCACCAAGGCGTCCAGATATGCAAGCTCAGTTTGCACCACTGATCGATGAAGGATGCGCTTTCAAACTAGGGCTCAAACGGTCACTTGAGGCAAGAAGCAGATCCACTTAATAACATTCGCCCTGAATGTTCTATTTGGTAACTTTGTTACTGGTCCTTGGCTCGCTGTTCTGCCCACTGTGATTCATCAAAAGGCACGTCATCTGGAGGCAGCCATTATTAGAGACAAAGAAAGAACACTGCAGCTGTATTGATATAGTGATCATAGAATTTTCCATGGGTTTCAGCTAAGATATTTGTGATGTGGTGAGAAGCACCGAGCTAAAATGTCCGTATTCTGACCAGTCAGAGCCCATCTTCTTTTAATCCTTAGCCGAAACGAGACACTTTCGTTCAATCGACAAGGCGTTCAGTTATTCCGGACAGCTGACCTCCGGATATTCAAGAATGAAAACCTCAAACAAAAGTGCCTAAGGTGGGCAAGAATTTTCAGTGAAACACCTTATGCTACGTTTCATGCGAAATAGTGATTTCTCTTCATTGGGATACGGGTGATTGGAGACCTTCATGCACAGTGAAGAACAAGAAATGCTCCATTCCGTTTCAAGTTGAGTGGAACTTAGACTTAACACACTACTCATAAGGTTGTTGAGAACGCTTCGAAGTCAGCGATGGAGCAATCCTGATGAGCATGCACTGTCACTTCTGTTGCTACTGGATGGAATGTACGTTACTGAATGAACCGGGGTTTGCTGGACAGGGCGAACAAGGTGGACAGTTGCAGTGTATCGGGTCATCCACACGTTGATCTGATTTACAAACTCCGCTCTGGCCTGAATTCGTGTTTCTTTACTAAGTTCGTACCATTTAGATATTGATAAAAAATACTAAGATCTACTCTAAACCTGGATCATAGGTATTCTTGTATACAGAAGCACTTGCCTTTGTTTTGGTTCTGATCACCGATTTGACTTGGATTCTGGATCCAAATACATATGATGAGTGTTGTCATCACTACCGATGAAGATAGTGTTGGTGATGACGGTGACCATGATGAGAATGCAAATGATAGATTTCCCCGTATTGAAGAACCTGTACGGTTTCAATGCGTCTTCTCCTGTTCACTGAATGAAGAAGAAGCTTCGAAATATGAATTACCGGCACAGCCTCGTTGCTCAGGGTTTGGTTGAGAGGCATCACTAATGGGCGATTCATTTGGTGTGCAGGACCTATTTTCACTTGCCCTGTCTTTCTCCTGGTCTTGCGCGATGGATCCGTCAGCACTGCATCTCCCTGGTCCGCAGAGATTTGAAATTTCCAACTTTTACTGACGACGGGAATGCGCTACCCAGACTCCACCAGCGCTCGCCAGAAACACTTGAACTGTCGCATTTGGAAAGTCGAATATATTAATGTCTGAGTGATATGCTTGGTTAGTCCGAAGCATCGGACGGCGGATCAATAGCTGTACTCGTTGCGTTGACCGACTGACCACCTTCCAGAACTTCCCTGTTAGGGAGCACCACGAGCGACTGGAACATAACGAACAGTTTTTTCTTAATTGTAGGTAGTTGAGGATTTGTAGAATTTGTAGAATTTGTAGGTAAGATTTGTAGAATCTGCACAATTATTCTGATTAGATCAAACCAAGGGGGGATGCAGTGGACTAGAGTTTTGCCCTTATTATAACTCATCGGGCATCTGTTTTCTTAGCCATGTCGGGATTTGAACTCTGTATGCCTGACAGGTGAGGTGTTTGAGGGATTCGGCACACCATTCACGTTCGATCCTTGTCGCCTATTAAACGTGATAATTCAGGTGCGATCAGTGAGCGCCGATGAACTGATAATAGCGTACTGTTTTCGCAGGAAGGGCTTCCAGGGTTAGAAACCCAGCATGACCAAAGACAAACACTACTGAAGAGTTGTGATTAGAGAGAAACTCGAGTCATTGCTTTCTCGCTTCAGGATGGACCGGTTAATCGATAGTGATGTGAATACAGATTCATACAATGCTCGGTTGAATATGAAACCGCCGCTGGTCTGAATGCTTCACCATGTGTAGAATCTGGTGACCTGGTAAAAAAACTACATTCAGTTGGGATTAGGAATTTGTTCTTATTTAGCCAAACGTCTTACCGTAACATGCAATTTTAAGCATTCACAAATCTAAAAAGTTCCTGGTTGACGATTTAATACGGAAAACCTGTCACCAAAGCTAACGTGAGTTCTTTTGAATTCTCGGTAAACTGATCAAGTTGTTTCATCCTCTGGTCCCATGGACACGGGAAAGATGCATTTGGAAACAGATTTTCGCAAAAACTCAATGATTGTTACGAATTATCTCTGGTATACAAACTCCGCTACTAGCAACGTGCCCCGTTCCCAACCGTTCTATTTACACAACACCACCCTAGCTGTTTTCCTCTCTCTCTCAGCTGCTCTTATTCCCACCTCATTCAGCTCCATTTGGTCTATGCACTTGAGAAACATAACGTCTGAGATGTCCATCACGAATGAGCTGATTCACCTTTCCTGTCAGTATTATCTTCAACATCATTCCGGCTGCCGTTAAGTGATCGATTGTGTGAGGCGACTGCCTGCGCTCAGCCGCTTTCATATATATCCGAAGGGTAGTTGGGGTAGATGAAATTAGCCTAACTTACTCTTGCTGAGCAGACACTCCCAAAACTTCTTCGAAAATCGAATTCCATTCCAACGAGAATTCGTGTGGGAATTCACGGATAGCCGGCTGGTTGACTGGTTGGTTGGTTGGTTGGCTGTGAATTTCGTCATGAGGGTCGCACATGTAGTCTTGTTAGTATGACTTAATGAAGATTCTTTGCTTTTCACTCATATAACCATTCAGTGAATGTGTTTATATAAGTTGAGCTGGCGGTGAGAATCTGAATAAAACACGTCAGTTCATCCCCACAATTTCCATTTAGTTCGGATTGTTCCATCTATTAACGTTTGTCTTCGTTTGACCTAAGCGTCAACTTCCTTACGGAGCAGCTAACTGCTTCCTAAGTATTAGAAATCCCCACAAACAGTCGGTGAACAATAAGTCGAACTTTTGTCTTGTAACTCAAGTCGGTCTGTGTCTAAAAGCCTGGAAGCACTATCCAGCTGCTTCATCAGCAGTGTGCAAATCACGGACCTTCAGAGAGATCTAGGCTCGCATTCATGTAACTGGCAGTTAAGGACTGGCGGCTGATCAGTACTGTGAGTAACTCTCACTTAGACAGGATATAGTGGTACTCATTTTTTCGATCGCGGAAACCACATCACGTAGTCACATTTTAGCTGTCCCGATCATACGATAACGTCTCAGATCAAAGATTCACACAATTCGTGGGCCACTCCTTATCCAGCCATGTGCTTGGTACTAAAAAGTAGAGAAGAGAGGATAGCGAAAATCCATTCATGATACGTTTCATCCCGATTGGGGCGCCCTAAGTTCTCAGAAGTTGATTGCCATGGGATTATTGTAGAAAGTCACATACTGATCTCCCACAGCACATGATCACGAAACTCTCTAGTGCATGTGGCATATAGGAATCTAGTGAGTAGAATTCATCATGAACCAGACTAATTATGAATAATCAAATCTCAACAATCACAACATTCAGAGCGGATCTGGTATCTACAGAGTTGTGAGCGATAATCGTAAATCATGATTATGATTAGAAAAAATGATTGTAACCGCCACATCCACTCGATGAGTGCTTGCAGGGTCAACGCGCACAGTGGACTTCGTCTCCAGATCCGATCCAATCGACCTCCGCCCAGTGATCGCTTTTCCAACAATGACGGTTTCTGAGGAACTTTGTTCGTTTAGTCGGAAAGATCTCTCTGAAAAAATCTCGCTGTGACCAACTTGTACGCATTTCAACTTATTTTTCTTCCCTCACTCATCTGACAGGTATCTAAGACTACGTGACAGACGTGCGTACAAACAGTTGCGAAATTGACGTATTTATCGACTCCCTCGTTGAATAGCCAACTTCGTGAATCACTAGAAGTGGTGACTGTGTGAGAACCACTATGCAGACCTCTCCGTTAGCTCAGCAGATAAGTCCTTAAAGTTAGAGTATGCATGGCCTTTGGCTCCAATGCTCCTACTTTAATAAGTAAACTTCGTACTTATCTATCGTTAGCGGGTGCAACACATAAGGGTACTTGGTTTTCTTGGTTTCATCCACTGTTGACCAACCTGGTGAGTCATCCAGTTCATTTGCCCACTGCTTGGATAGTCAGTCTTTTAAAATATCCTGTTGCGTGACGAGAGGAAGCAAAACGCTTTTAAGGCCCCTTGGGGTATCCGACCGATATCTGCCAGTGAGCAGCGCTTGACATCCGCGATTTGTATGGATTCGAAAAGTGATAGTCTGAAGTCAGAATGGAAGTGTTCTCGCATTCACTTGGCGCTGTTTGACGATACATGTACCTAACATGAACAACATAGTGGATCATTTAAATCAACGGTCTCAAAACCATGGCCAATAAGGCGTATTAATCTGCTACTTATAAGCAGAGCTGAAAAATTATATCCTTTGTTTCACAGAAAAGCACCAAATGTCGATCAGAGAGGGAGGATGTGCTGCGCAAAAGTTATTGTGATTGGTACATTGTAACAAGCAGCCAATAATGATGATCCACTTGTCAGTGGGCCAGGAGCTCAGCTAATAGTTGACAGATGTTACGCATTCCTCTGTGTGTGAGTGAGAGGCGTTTTTATGTCACACATCAAGTCTGTCCCACTAGTGTCCTGTCATATACACTTGTTTCTACGTTTTCTATAGCAGTCCTTATCAAACTAATCCATTTTGAAAAACGTTCTTCCAAATACGACCTCACGGGTACTGGAATATCAGCGGGGCTACAGTGCGTCGTAAATGATTAAATATACCAACGAGGTTGAATCCACTGATCTCTCGGGTATCCTACAACGTTTGTTCATTCATAGCGTGCAAAGAAAAACAACCATTCGAGTAGTCCTCTAAAAATGTTAAGAAACCGTTTCGGGACAACCTGATTATGTAAAGGTCGATGGAGGAAAAAGCATGATTCCTGTAAGGAATTCCTCCATAATGTGTTGGTTTACTGAGTCTCTGTTGATAGGTTTTCTCTGGCAACAATAAGCAATTTGGCCGCCCACTTTCGCTGTGAACCCAGTCAGGTTAACTTCACCTGAACAAGTGTGCTCCCGCACCATCGGTTCCAAACGTTTCATGAAGAACTTGGTTCGGTTGATCTCACTATCGCTGGTCTGGCTCTGGTAAAGGTCGGTCCACACTTTACAAACTTTGGAGTACAACTTGGGTGGTTTTCAGATTAGGCATTTCAGTCAGACCTCATTTCGGTTTTTAACAATCGAGGAACCTCCCCGAAATAGTTGTCTTCTTACGACTTAAGTGCTTAAAAAAAACAAGAAAATGCAAAATCTTTAGCATAAAATGTATCGCGGAATACCATTCATCTTTGGCGGTGGTCGTGTGCTTTTTCAGCAACCTATTGTTGACTGTCGGTGAAGTACAAACCCAGTTAGGTTGACCAATTTTTCTGACAAAATTGACAGAAATCGGTGGGGAGAACAAGGGGCAGTTCGTGTAGTTATTTGAAGCTCATTTTGAGGAAACGACTCAAGATATGTTCTCAGCCGTCACTACCTAGGTTACGGAAGATTATCTGACAGCCCCTTACTCGCGATGACAGTGGGCCTCCTATGGGGTATCCTTCCGACGAAAACGTTGTCAATCTGGAGTATGCAGACGACACCGTTCTCGTCTTCGAAGAGAAGTTGCGGGCGTTTCTGGATGAACTACCCAAAGTCAACCTGTCCTTTGGTATGCACTTTGCACCCACAAAGTGTAACGTCATGCTCGTGGACATGCAGTTACTGAACACGCCACTTACAATTCAGGGGGAGGCACTGGAAGTTGTGGAGCGTTTTACGTATCGTGGAGGGACGTCAGTGCATGAGTCTGCAAGGCCCGGGTCGCGTTTGCTAACTTGAGACACCTGTGGCGTCAAAGTGGTGTATCCCTGAATCTCAAGGGACGTGTGTATCAAGCTACAGTGCGGGCTGTTTTGTTGTATGGCTGTGGGACTTGGCTTGTTCGATCAGCGGAACCGAGACGTCTTCAGGTGTCCGACAATCGTTGTCTCATGTGGGTTGGTGTCAGCGAATCCGTTACGAGGCGGTTAGAAAGCGAGTGTTCTGTTGTGCAAAGGAAACTTCCATTGAAGAATGTGTCCAGCACCAAAAGCTGCGTTGATTAGGCCATATACTGCGCACACCAAATCATCGTTTGCCGAAGAGGGAGCTACTTTCCGTGCCCATGTCAGAGTTGTAGAAGCAGACAGGTGACCAACGTTTGGCCCGGCAGAGGGGTACGAAAGATATTACGAAACGTCTGGGTACTGTCGATGCTAATCGCCATCCAGGATGGGGACCGCGTGATCCCCACTGCACCTGGTTGGAGACGCTGCAAGTTATGGCTGCTAATCGATGTCAGTAGCATTCTTGTGTTAGGTGTCTGTCCAGATTTTCTGAAAGAATGTCTGCAGGTGTGGGCACCTCAGAACGATTGTGGTGTGGTAGTACTTAGTCCCTTCCCCGTCCACTTTTATTCTTTTTTTTACAATAAGCCTTTCAAATAAATTATGGTTTTACGGCTGTGAAGCATCTGTGTTAAACACTGATGTTGGGTTGTCGATGACGATGATTAAGATGGTCCTTCCGACGTAGCTGCGAGGGAAACTGAAATGATCACCTACGAAACATGCAGGCACGCCTGGAATATGTGAAAATTTAATCAAGGTCCAGGGGGTGTGACCATGCTAATCCTTGTGCTTTACAGCCACTATCCAAGGAGGCATAAAAGTCTTCTACCCCCAAAGGGAGTGATCTGGAAGCGAAGTTTTTTCTGAAGTCACACAAACTACTCCTTCCCAAAACTAATCCAATCCGGAGAGACAGACTACCTCCCGATAAGGCTGTCTAGAAGGAGGCACCCTGCTCGAATTTTAAGATTGGCTTGTGGACGTATGCAGTGAAATATACTCCTTTGGTCTCTCAGCTAAACTGACAGCAACGGCCAACCATTCAAAAGGTTTTGCTATGGATGCCATCAATATTACTAGAGTAAGACTTTCAAAGTCCAATTGCCAGCGGCAGGAATCATGTAGTCCTTGGAAGTGTCACTGTAGAACGTGCATAGTGCTCAGAATTGTGTCAAGGCATGATCCCTATCTTTCTGTTTGACGAATAACACCGTGCTTCACTTACACCTATCACAGCCAAAAACCTGAGCTGAAGAATAGTAGACGTACCTTTTTGCTCAAACGACCTTGAGATGCCGTTCTACTCAAACTCAACCGAAAATAGACCGTTCACCAAGGGTATCTAGCAAAGCGCAACCTACCCTGGAAAACCCAACGAACCGGGGAAGTGCGTAGTTTAAAGATTTGGCTTACAGTATTGGACACTCCTATTTCACTAACCGCATGCAATTTGGTGGTCAAGGAAAACATAAGCTTAACGAAAACTCGGGGCTGTGTATACCTGATGAGCCCCCAAAGGAATGAAGCCAATCGTGGTTTCAAGCAACCTCATTAGTAGTAGGTTCCTTCTAAACACACACATTCAGCGCATTATCTCACTTCCAAGTTCCCTGCACTAAATTTGTTTGACTGCTCGTCGCTTTTAGTGTTCAGGCAGTAAGGTACCGAGTGACTTGTATCCTGAACATGTTATGATGATCAAGGCCGTTGCTATTTTCATATCCTTATTGTAGCCCTATGTTTGTCACCTTGAAAACAAGTGAACGAGTTCGTTATCATCGCACACTTTCTGCCCCAGAAGTGGACCAGAACAGCGAAGTAGTTTGGAGTTGCTTATGGTGCAAATTCTGAAGTCGGATAAATACAATCGATATTCTGAAAGAGCCAAACCGCTGGGTTAGCTTGGATTGAATCTGAAGAGCGCTTACTGTACATCGCAAAATAAACGGTCGTGAGTAAATAGGCCAACTTACTGCATTGAACATACGCTTGCAAATTAACTTGGCGTTGACGAGAAACTCAGTTTCATTTCACCAAGTTATCTCGTTCGTCATTTTCTTCAGTCGAATTTGCTTCGTAAACATGGCCTCAAGTTGCACTTGGAATGATTTTCAAGGTATCGAACTATGTTTCTATACCACTTATGAATCAGTGAAAACTCCGGACAGAAACATGTGAACCTTGTCTTTGCAAAGTTTAGAAGCCACTGTACGCAAAATTCTGTACAGCCGAACGGTGAATTGATCTCGTGACAAGAAACTGACACGCCTGAACACCGTTCATAATCCAGCACCAAAACACAATACAATCGAAAAGTCATTGGACGAGGCACTTATCTGTGGCCAGTCGCCTACCGGACGTATGCTGTACCTGCCATGGAAGCTGTTCCGCGTCGCACGTGTACCCTTGATCTCCATATCTGCCAAACGAGTTAAAGCTGATGTTTGTCAACACCCTTAGTTGTTAATCCCACAGTGAGTCAGACGCCGATGTTGACAAGCAGCCCTAAGAGTACTGGCTTGAATGAGTGTGGAGGAGAAGGGGGTAGTCCTTAATGTGTCCAAGTAGACACAAACTAATTATACAAACCAAACGACAAAGTTCTCGAACAGTTCATCATTTTTGATCAGTCAGGTTACCAGAAGATATTTTTAGAAAAATAACTTTTCGTTATGTAAATACTCCGGTAGCGTTATCGTTTGGTCATCCCAGTTGGTGTTCGAACTGAAAACTTGGGCCGTGTCGGTTACATTCGTTGTTATATTCTGTATGTGACGTGTGAATACTGTTCATTTGGTTTACCGGGTTAGATGTTTACAGTGAAACCGAACAGCTATGCAGTGGTTGACGTGTGCACTCCATCTCGGTGAGGGTTCACTACACATTTGTACATTTCATCAACCCAAGCGACAATCACTCTAATCATGTAGGAGGTTTACCGAGCTGGAAGACTCAGTGCGGAAAATTGCACGTTTCCATTCTCGTACTTGTAAAACAGGCCATAGATCCACTAAAATATCTAAGCCTTCACCCCAGACGCTGCTCCCGACAACATCTTCTTGAATGACAAGTCAATTAGATCATAATAAGTGGCTAATAAGGGGACGGTTGTCCTACACTCTGGAAGCCTAGCTATTATATTGAGGGGAAAGAGGAGGATTTATCCGAAGTTGGAACACTTCAGTGAATTGAACGGTTTTGTCCAGTTCCGTCGGAATTCGTAATTAGGAACGATCCGTGTACATTGCTATTGTACTGGACGACACGGGTAATCTCCCTGCATCGTCGATGTTAAACCCGAATCAGGATAAAGATATGCTTGTGTGAGCCTACCGTCATTAATACACGGTGGAGTTCTTTTTTTTGTGACTAGAGTAGAGCGGAGCATTTCCCTTATTTACTAGGAGTTCCAATTGAGCTAGCCAGAATCAATACTGACGCAACGCCGCTTACTCGAACAGGGATGACTAAGCAAAACACGTGTGTGTCAGCACAACTCAACAAACGTCTAGTACAACCTGGCAGTCACCACTCCCCACACACCACCCACGCCCATACTGTTGTGGTATGTGCCAATCTAGCCGAGAGAACTCATGGGATTGGGGCTGGATGCAACACACAAGGACACTGGTCGCTCGCCTCAATAGGGGGCTGGGTTTCCGACAATTGGGACACTTGAGCAGTTGCATGTTTACTTTAGTCCAAAGGAGTAGGACATATAAATTGATTGATGGCATACAGCCAGTCTGGATTAGGTGGATACATTCGATGAAGCTACCAAAAGACGGGGATTGGTAACCGCAGTATCACTTTCTCTACCAGGAAAAATGCATTAGCTATTTGATGGTGTGTTTGCACTGTATCATATAGTCCCTCCTAATAAGACACGTCACCTCCAAATTAGGCTATATCTCTCCCTCCTGTGAAATCTACATCAGGGTTCGAAAGTAGGTGAAGTCAGAATATCTCCCTCGTATTTTGGAATGTCACCCTGTATTTCTATCGACTGTTCATTACCTACGGCAAAAAACGCTGCGTGTTTGGAAAGTCTTAAAATGTTGTTTACGAACCGTAGTGGCGCATCACTGTCAGTTTGGAAGATATCAGGTTGCATTCTAAATTAACAGACTTAGCCTCTTACAGTCATCACAACGCCAAATGGAAGGGGCAACTGAGGGGGTAGACAAAATGTGTTAGACAAAATCGTTTCTTACAGTTCCGATGGTCGCAAGGCGGGTACAAGCCAGTCAGGTAAATCTGTACATGAAATTATCAACAGTAAGAACTAGTTTGGTGCCACTAACTGGAACATCGTCCTTTCCGCAAGACGTCATATCATTCAATTCTCGTAGACGTTCGAATTACGACCAGCCCAATATAAAGTCGTTGCAAGTACTTGAATCGGTTATTCTTGTTAGTCTAGACCCAAGAGGGCAATCGGTGTGCCCGTGCTATCTTCCCACTTGGTTCCATCAGTAATTCACATAAACACTCTTAGACAAGGTGGCATTCGGACTCCGAATATCTGGCATACAGGCTGGATTCCTTTGATTTGTCAAGTCTGAATAGGCAGACATATGCCCTTCCTGGCAAGGTGTGATCTACTCTTCCGAGGCCCCGGAAGAAGAGCGAGTAGCTGGTTTTTTTCTTCCAGCCGATTAATACACCAGTTAGAATATGTCAGGCATATAGAACCATGAAAGCTTGTAATCTGAGAGGAAATTTTTTTAGTTTGTTGTGAATATTTGTTGGATGAAGATGCCGCTGATGGTCACTGACAATGGTGCAGCTCACCTCCACTGCTTCCCCAGTTTGTTATGGATCAGTCAGACTGATCGTACCACATCGAGAAGAGGATGGTTCAGTCCAGGGTAAAAAGTAATAGACCCAGCAGTGTTTTCCGTAACCTCCTCAGGGCCTTACTTTTCGTTTCAAATATTACGGAAGCTCAAGTGCTCTGTAGACGTAAAAGTGGTACATGAAACTGTATCAGTACGGCAGTGATTCCAACAATGTTTCTTTTCAATCAAGTAATTTTTGGGTCACATAGCGGTGACCCTTAAATAGGGACCAGAATGGAAACCTAAGTGATCCTCTTCTCATCAACCAAGACCATTTCACTAGAGTCGCGTGAGATTCGGCTTGAAACTGAAAGCTTTTCAAAAACCACCTCAAATCTCGACTAAGGTCACAGTAAGTGTTCCTGTGCTGAGAATTCCCCTCCAAACCATGACCAGGATGCAAAATTCGTGCCGTGAACTCTTATGTATTCAGACACCAATTAGGTATCAAATCTTTGTGCTTTATGATGTCAACTTCATCTGTGTGACATGAGGTCGCTCTCCTTTCGTCTACGTGCAAACTTCCCTGTTAGAATAGACCACTTGTAGCACCTCTCAGTGCATACGTCCCCCCTGGAGAAATACCAAGTGTCAGAAGAGACCTTCTTTTTTAATCCCCGTAGGCTATCCCTCCAGATAACTTACCTTGATACACTTCGAGCTGTGAGTAGACTAGTTGAAAGTGCTCATCAGGGTGCTCCCTCCTAAAGTTTTGTCGTTAGAAGGACTAGCTATTACAACTGACTTCCTCTGAACGATCATTTCAAGAGACCAACCGAAGGTGCTCGTACGAAAGTCCACTCAAAGTTTGTGGATCGCTGTATGCCGGGCCTATGCTGGGTGAGGTCTACAATAGATATCGGCTAAACCTCTTTGATGGCATATAACTACGATGTGAAACTCAGACAACTTTATCTCATCAAATTTCCCGACCGTTTGCCTGGGGACATGATACTTATTAGACCAAGTCCCTATTCTTCATTTTTCATTCAAGAATTCGGAGAGGTATTACTTCCTCATGTTTGTTGGGCAGTTTGAAATAAGTACTTACTCCAAGTGTATCGATTTCAAAGATGATGACGACAATGATAGCGATGGTAATGGTGGTGATGGTGATGAGTACTAATCCGCTCAACCCAAAAGTGGCTGCTTGGTCAACGACAAATTGACAGTTCTTAAGCTTCAGTTTGCTGTCACTCTACCCTGCATGAAGCGCCAGTGGTAGACACAAAGCGTCATTAGTAAAGTTTGTGGATAATGATGATCAAGGTGGACATGAGCACCTTATGTGCTGAAACATCTTGGTTTTGTTGTGCGCATGCCAGCAGTCATACTGATGGGTCATCATGTACACCTTACTTTTTGTGTACGTAGTGCATAACCTGACCTCTTAGTCTGCAGTGCGCTGTAATCCAATGTAATCAAACTTCATTTTATTAACACAGCACTGCTTTCAAAACTACTCAAAACTCATCGACAACCCACTACCTATTTCGCCCTTTTGGAGCTCATCAAGTGAGCGTACAGTGGGTGATCTTTATTTCAGAGACGACTGAGTGTGTATGCTGATGGTAGTTATTACAATAGGGAACAAAATCATATCGAGTCGTCATTATTGATTCATACCAGTTGCTACCTTGAGCACCTGTGTATTGCAGCTATTTGTCAGTTTTACCGAGGGCTTCCATTTTCAACTGCTGAACAAGTCAAAAAGAGCCATAACCATCATCACTCCATAATTATCTCACAGGAAGAAGAATTTCACAAGATGAACGAAACCTCCTTATGAGAAGTCAGTCAATACTTGTCAATACCATGTGATGTGGATTCCGTGATCAAAAGACGAGTAGGGCTATATCCCGTCTAGGTGAGGGCTAATTACATTGCTGATCAGCCACTCGCAGCCTAACAGCTGAAAGTTCAACCACTGGCCGGAAGGTCGTGGGTTAGAACCTCTCTGAGTTTCGTGAGATGCGCACTGCTACTGATCCCCAATTAGGATGCAACAGATGTACAATGCTTCCCGACTACTCAACACAGATAGGCTCCACTGATGGAACGAAATCTTTATTGCGAAGAACCACGTCCATCGAAATGCATGGACGTCGCAGGACCTCCACCAAAATGTAGGACCATGTTCCTCGTGATTTTTCTATGGTGTAGTAATCCAGCCATTCTTGGAGCCGAAACTCCCACTGGTTTTGCTTCGGGAGGTTTGTTTTCCAGGTGGGAATATGCCCCTTGATGGAGAGGGTGACCTCTTCTTTAGTCGTATAATTCTGCAGAGGATTTTCATGTCTGAACACGATAATACGTAGCCCTTGATCACACTTGCACTTGTTATCAGTATGAAAGAACGCGAAACACTTGCTGCGGCTTAGGGTAACCATTATTTGAGTCATTTGACCTCATGTTGGTGAAACGAATCGGTACACATCATATTTTTTGAAGGAGGCCATCAGAAGGTTCATTTCACACTTCGCTACCTACATTTGTGAGGTTCCTCTTCGAAGGGACCCGGCTCCAAAGTGGAATTTCTAGTGCACACTCGGCGATTCAAAAAACCATCCACTTGCCACTTGCTGATTCTACCTGTGCATCCCAATGACTGTTTTGGGTAAGCCCCACCGAATCCAAAACTCTAAGATTGGCTCAACCTTATCTCAGTTTTTCCGTTTCGATTGATAATTATTTCAATCTTATTCCGACGGATTTCCAGGAATGTGACATGATTAAGTTGGCCTAATTCTATGGGACCGTCCGTTGTCTGCGTGCGTTTCCTGGTAAAAAAACCACACGTGCGTGACAAAGGCCAACCCTCCTACCCATTCTTCTCAGCAGTCGCTGAATTAGTTAGCTAATTCTATTCCAACATCCTCCCACGTTCCGGTTTCTTATCAGGCCGAAAATGATCGGTTTTGATGGAGCGTAGCTGGGCTGGTTGTAAAATGGTCAGTTGTTTCCGGTATGAGTGACAGTAAACTTCGACCAGTCAAATTAAAGGATACGTCATTGAAATCCCGACCTGGTTCCCTCAGGTTGCACGACTTATGAAAAATGGCAATTATTGATTCAGCTTACGCAAATACCCCTTATACAAGGACGACCACTCTCTAGCAGCCACATGTTTTCAGTTGCCAAGGCAATCCGCTTGTGGAAGAATAAGTTGGCCTTCTAAAAGCAAGCCTCATTTTGCAAGCGAGACTCGTTGAGTGTAGTCAGTAAGCTTTTCCCACACTACCGACGGAACGTATTTCATACATTTTCCCCTATGTCCTCGCCACTGATTCTTTTTAAAGTTACAGCTAACGCAGTTGAACACTTTCGAACTGACCGGTTTTTCAATGATATCAACTCACTATTTTTTGCGATTTTACCGTCTTTTACTAAACTTGAATGAAGGGGTTTCAAAAACGTCATCTGATACAGCTATGCAATAAATCTGTAGCCAGTTTCAACTTGATTTGCGAAACATTCTGCTTCCCACATAGGTACGAAGGTCGCTTTGCTGATCCAATCGATGAATGATTCTTTGCTGTATTCGATATGAGCGATGCTCATTTCGATGCGCATATTCTTTGTCACGAGTGACATGGTATGGAGTTGTGCTCCTAGTTTAAGCAGAACAACAGGTCTTTTGGCCTTATTTAATGGTGGCACGCAGGGAGTTTTTGCCTGAGCGAAAGCTTAGGAAGAATAGAGCTCTCCTCGTTGAAAATTTTCTCAGACCCTTTTCTTACCAATAACACTTGAACGACTGACGTGTAAAATGCCTAGCAAATGGAAAATAGGAGACGCAGAAGATCGGTAGTCACATAGAAGTTAGGAAGTTGACAACCAGTCAAAGCGTAGACTGGGCAACCGAATGAAATCCACGTGCAAACAAGGCTTCGTAACACAATCTGTTGGATGGTGTGAACGCTTCCAAAAAGCTCTCCACAAACCACTGACCCAAACAACAAATTAAGCAAGAGAATTACTAAACAGGCAACTTGAAGATAAAGGTGGCCATCCTGAAATTCTATCCATCGTGCTATTCGAGGAATGTGCTGAATGTCTTGTATGATTCAGTGAACACCTTGCTCAACAAACGTCTGCCTGTTGAGAAAATTGCTCTTAGCTAAGTTTAAGCGTCCTTAAATACAACGTCGCTACTTCCCAATAAGGACAAGATCTGTAACCTCCTATCCCCCAGTATCGGAGACGTTCCACTTCCGAAATTCGGCCCCTAGGTTTGAAGCTCTCTGCAAACCTCTGCTGGTCCCCTTATGCTGCAGCAGTCTTCATCAAAGCCCAAGGACCAGTTCTCTAACTATTCAAACCAGGGATGTTATCTGCACCAAAAATCCTACGAAGAAGTTCATAATCGCAAGAATCTTCCCGCACTGGGGTGTTTTAGTACCAACATAAAGACGTCTAATGTACTGCTAGTTTATTCAGGCACACTTCGAAATGCAGTGGGATTCTCGGGACCGTTTCTGTTGGTCTTCTGGTCTACAAACACGGTGAAGCCCACTCAGAAGTGTTCTTCCATTATTCTTTTGAATACTAGGACCCCCAAAATCCCATTTAGTTCTGCCCTCTAATTCAAATTGTCGTCTAACCATACCGAAGCCTACCATAATTCCCCACGGTACTTGATGTATCGTTTGCGTCTAAGGTCTCCTGCTTGATCAGAATGCTTGGTTTTGACAGCTTTATGTAGGCTTTGACTGCAACGGTCTGACTACGTTTCAGTCTTGTGTCTAAAGCACACACATCGAGTTTCCCAATCCACAAAGGTAAGAAACAGCACAAACACAGCAGATCATTAGATATTACTACTTGGATTCGTGAACCAAAGAGATTTATGCTTAATAACGAAAAAACCCAGTCTCGAAAGCCCTTTGTATGACACAAACAGGCACGAGTTATCTCAAGTAGAGTTCTGCCCTGGGCTACATCTGGCTAGTTCTCTGGTTTACTAGAGTGTGAGAAAATGTTCCACACTAGTTTATATAGCGAGTACTTTTTTCGTTTTCCCATGTAGAACACTTCGGCCTGCCAGAGCTCTTATTTATATCCATCATCAGTATCCTCAAGGATCTCCAGTCTCCACTGATAGTTTTATAAGAAATTACATGACCGCTCGTTTTTCGGACACTAATTTAACTATAGTTCTGTGTTGTGGTGCATCTAGTCGTCAGTCAGAATCAGATGCTCACCAAGGACCTTATTCCAAAATTCCTGGCTGACATTTCTATTCACGCTTACTTTGTTGCTCCCGGAATCATAACAAAATTTCCTATCCGCAAAAAAAAAACAACGCGACAAGTTTTCCCTTTTATGTGAAGAACAGACGACTAGCCGACACAAATTCCTTTCTGTGGGTCGTCTCTGTTTGCGTATCCTACCTTTCGTGATGCGCTTACCTCGTTATTGTTGAACCAAATGTGTCCCATGTTTTTCTTATATTGTTTCCACAGCCAAAGTTTGGTCACTGGGCGATAGTCCACAATTTGTGTTGAATGTAATGTCTTTCGTGGGGTGGCTTAGATCGATCAGGAGTCATCAAAGGCATACATTTATTTTTTTCTCTTTTACCCCGTGATAATTACTGGAGTAATTCAATCTTATGGAAATTTCCTACCTTATTGGAGAGAGTAGTTCCCAACCGCAACGAGACTAGTTGGTTTGAATAGACACACAGTGTCTGCAGAATTTAACACTGGTTAAAAAATCAGGCTCATTTCGGTGCTCAGACATTTAAACGTCATTCTCAATTTCGATTTCGGCCGCTTTTTTCGCTGATCTCGGCAAGCGTCTCATCGCGAGGCGGCAGAACACCGCTGTATCCTGATGAATCATTTCAGTTTCTCTGTTTGGGTGAGGCATATAATGCATGGTTTGATCGATCGCTTGGAAAGTCTTGGCTTTGACCCTTCCAAAGTTATATGTAACAAGGAGAACCTTCACAACCGCAGTTATCCGCCTGTATGTGCGTTGGATTTTAGCGCTGTTAGTCGTACCAATTGACGCGAAATTTTTTCACTCTAAAGTTACAAGTAATAAGCGTGAAATCGAGAGTTTTCAGATATTATGCCGTTTAGGTAATTGGCATTGACAGTACTCAGCAAGCTATTTTGGTCGTATGACTCGGCACCAGCATAGAAGAGTTCGTAAAGGTAAACCAAGCTGTTCGTATAACTGGACTGGTCAGGCATGTGAGCAGTTCTATTGCCACTCACACGATCAATATTATCAGATAAGCCCGGCAGTAGCTCAAGGCAAAAGATGCTTAGAACAACCAAAACGGCGGTTATTCCTTCCCCGTTGTCACCAAAAGCGATATGTCCTTACTGTCAGACTGTTACTGGCGGCTAATTAGGGTCCTAAGCACTTATCAAATAATGTTCGTAGTGGAGAAGAGCCCCCGGGGACAAACATTACACGATGCCAACTTTTCTGACTTGCATGTTGAATGCCAGTAAAATTCGACTCTCACTGTAATTTACATAAGCACGGCAGCGATCAGTAAGCAAATGACTGTCTGCTAATTACTTACACTCTGTGCTAAAGGAAATCGAACGGTTACTGGATACCAAAAAATAGGGCTTGGCTTCTCCCCGCTTGTTCTCCTCGTTGTCATCTGGAGAAGCCTGAGTTTGGAAAGGACTAGAGTAATACTCCTCTTAAGGTGAAAAAGAATAGCCTATTTCACAACTTTAGCAGTCGACGAATTGTATTGGCCGATATTGGGGAGCACGACTAAGTCACAAAGCCACGATGGTTCAGGCTGCTTCCGCGATTCCGTACTTCGGCCTCACTTTTATTCAAGCTCTTGTATTGATTTCGTTAACCAAGCACCGTTATACGGGGGTTACGCTTCCACAGGGAGTCAGACGGATTGATAATGTGTATTCGTTCTGTTTCTGTGGTCCGTACTGCTTATTGTTTTAGAAGAGAATATCACTTTTACAGAACTCACTACCACTTCTATATAATATATCCACTGCTTTAATAGACTTGACGTTGTCATCTGGTCGATGTTTCGTCAAACGGAATATCTGCTAAGCTTGACAATAAAATGTTTTGTTGGCTCGCAGGTTTAACAGAACCTGTTGTTTTCGGAATAACAAGTACAAAACGTAAGAGCTGCTGAGAAGTCTCATTGGAGAGAATTCACCCAGTTGGACCATCAGATTTGCCGGCCCTTTTGAGTTTGGCTGTAAACCTCCAACTGAACTGTCGGACATTGTTCACCCGAGTCAGACAGCGAACCAAGGCGAGCTTGCTTCTCTTACGCGGTCGTTTTTTGCATATTAACGGCAGTTTGAGCTTAGAACTACAGATTACCTTTGCGTTCTGAGTCGGAAAAAGGCATATCCACCAAAGATCTATTTCGTTTGCACACAACTTTAGACCAAGCGGTCATTCTGCAACGTACCTTGAGTGCCAAAAATGACCTCGGGGGCTGCTTTTTTGAACATTTTGGAGAACTTCATAATTATCTATCTCAAGCCTATTCTGTACGTTTTAACTCTTCTGCTGGTAAACCTCATTATGCTTATCTTCCTTCTGACTGTCAAATTTTGACCTTTGTAAGGCGCCATATGTGAGCAAGTATCTTGTCGCAACCAAATGGACACGCGCTTTATCCGGTTCAAACCAAATGTGAACGACACTGTGGGGGTCAGTCGGGCTACCCGTATTTCAGCTACTCATCGTTTGATAAATTCTAGACTCCGGCGCATGCACCAATCACCCCGGGGCAACTATCCATAGATGTTGTATTTTCAATACAGTAAGAGAGATGTTTGTTTAGAAAACTGAACGAACGGTACGAGACCTGTCATACGAACCGACAGTCAGGTGGACCAATCAAACAGTTCGTTCGAGATCATGACCGGCTGGCAAGTTTGAACGATTGATTGATTGATAGATTGACCGATGATCGATAGATCGATAGTCGACAGAATAAGCCAAACTTCGCAATGAGAATTAACGAATGAACATAACTTTGTCACCATAATATGAACCAACAGCTCTAACCCATTTTGCACAATTCTTGTGTTTTGAGTGTACGTGTATGGCTCATCCTCCCGTTTTGTGCGGTTTACACAATTAAGCACGCATTGTTTTACTTAATCTGTCTCAGATTCTACTATACGTTGGGCGATCAAACCTGATATTGTGGCCCGGGTGAATCCCCCACTACTTCAGACATTCTTTGACACAGAAATCAACGAACCCCCTGTTATCGGAAACAACCATCGCATTTGGCGACAAGCGAATGACTCAGTTACACTGCCTTGTGCAGCAAACTCACGACAAACATTTTCTGGATCTCTCATCCAAATCGGCTCACCCGTTCTTGCTAACCCGAGAAATGCGCGACTTGCAACCCATTACTTTCGCTGGTCAGTAAACCAACATTCAATCGAAGGAGGGCGATTTCGACAGAATAAGTTAGTTTATATTTAAAAATTAACACTTTTAGCTTGTCCCTTTTTTTGGTGACCGGGCAGAATAACCCACAGAGTCTGCTCGACAATGGGTCATTCCGTTCCCCAATCTGTACGTTTCTAGACCCGGCATTTCAGAGAGAGTGGATTTCTGGTGAAATACACTCATTCCCAAATTAAGTTGGTGCTTACAGGTGACTTAACTGAATCTGTCATCTATGATGTTCTTCTTGAACTGAATGTGCTGAACGAAGGTAGCTTCAATTTTCAGTTGGCACGAAATTCGAGATATCACAGTGTATTTTGTTGCTAAAAACCCTTCGACAGTTTATGACCGGTTGCCCTTTTTTAGGACTTATCAGGTAGACGAGGCACCCGATTTTGCACCAAACTTCTGTTCTACCTGTATAGAAGCTTGTACGCAACCGGGCAGATACACAGTTGCAGGTTAAGTTGGTGTTAACAGGAGATTCAAATGGACCTCAGCTTTCTCTCCCGTTTATAGGTTTATTTCGCCAAATGCATACAGTTTGGCGTTCAAGTAGAACAGAGCAACTTAAGAACTGTGCCTACACGAAGAGCCCCAAGAAGGATGAAACCAGCCGTGGGCTGTTGAAGTGTTCACGGCAACCTTGGAAGTAGTGTGTTGCGTACCGTAACTAGTGGCATTTGTTCATAATGGAGATCCATCCTCCGATACAAAACCTAGTGAGTGGTATCAGGAGAAAAGAGTTTGTATAGTTTTGCGGTTGCCTTTTCTCATTCAACGTTGCTGGTTAAGGTTTCTCCTAGTAAAACCAGGGCCTACACGTCTACTGCAACTCTGACAACTGAAGAGCCACTTCCTCCGTGGATCACGGCTGCACAGTAGTCCACCTGAATGGTCCAGACTAAACTGCTTCATCCCTGGTGGATTGCAGGTTTCCGTTCGCAGTTCACCAGAAATCACTTCCTCAAATGTGGCGGTGGGGGTGGGTGGAGTAAGTTCTCGATTGCAGCGCGCTGGGCGCTGGCCTCAGGCAGAGTGGTGAGACTAGTTTCTACACTCTGGTGAGACATGTACCAGGTTTTCCCCTTCCTGTACGCTTCTGTTTGGAAGCACAGACGGCGGTATCAGCCAAAATAGTAGTAGAAATTATTTTTGTTTCTTCTAGTTACGAAAGTGTAGGTACTCACACTTCCACGACCTTATTTGATGGCAGAAAATCATGGGACGTCCCCCCTTAGATTGACCCAGCAGCCGTTTTGAGAGCATGAAGTCTTATTGAGTGGTATTCACAAGTCATGAGGTAAGCCAATACGAATAAAACGAAAACTGTCGTTCAGGTCCACATTTTAAAATAACGGTTGCTGGTTTCGATAAAATCACCCAAGACAGGTACATTTATTAGTAGTCTACGGGATGAAGGGATAGTAAGTAGGGTATTATTGGTTGAAACTCAGAAGTAGCTGGTCTTCGGCACATTTATCACTCAGCCAAAGTGCAGGGCATGAGTCTAATGATTTTCTATAACTTCTTGGCGCCACGTTCACTTAAAGACTAGACGGGACGCTACAGAGAGTGATATATAGAAAAACCTGGTCTGGTCAATGCAGGAACTTTTGTAGCCCCGTTTATATGAAGTACAGGAAAAATCTTGTTAGTTGTCTGTCAACTAGGGCTCGGATGATCAGCACTCGTTACACCTCTGAGGCAGAACTACGTCCAATTACGAGAACCCTGGTCGAGAACGGACGCTCAGGTGGACACACCCGAATGAGACGAAATTTAGACTATGCATTTCGGCACCCACTTGCCGGCGATAAGGCTTCTGAAACTGTCACACGTCTAACAGCTTCTGTCCGCAGAACCTTCAAAGCATCACATCCAGGTGTCCACTCCTCTAGTACCCGTCTGTTCGACACATATCCGAAAAGTAGATTGCAGTCCCACGTTTCATCGATGTTAATCCATTCGGTTGTGTACAAGTGTTCCACAAACTATGTGCGAAGCACGACTAGGCAGCTATCCTAGAAGATAGTTGAGTATTTGCCGTTGTGCATTTGAACACCTGGCCAGCACAATTTCAAGTCATCCGGTCGATACGAACCACCATGTCAATCCAGCTCAATCGCTTGACATGGTTTATTGTGTGCCACCTAATCGTTCGAAGACCATCCACAAAAACGCATTCAAAAAGGCAGAGGCGATTATGCTGCGTCAGCCAAAAAGGCGCGTGAAGGCACTGACGTTACCTTGGCCACCAGGTTACCCCATCTTTAGGAGAGACTGAAAAACTTGTTCGGGTTACACTCACTTCTTAGTTTTAGCTAACAAAACCTCACTCACTGTCTCCCAAACCTTGTAAGCTCCTTATAAACGCCCTTGTTAGATGCAATTCTATTGAAAACACTGCTAGAAAGAAGTATATTATGATCTCGAGTGGGATTAGTCAACAGACTCAAATCGAGATTTGTTGCATGAAAGGCCAGACTACTGACACTATTTAACGGGTGTGACTATAAACCTAGAGTAACTCGAACAGTATCCACTATTCGTCAGACCTACCATGAGCAACAAACCGACTTATGGGCTTCGAAATTCAAAATTTGAGTAGTGTGATACTGCGATGAAAAACAGCTTTGTTTTTACTGGCATTATTAACACCAAGTTTCTTGTTCACCATCCAATTATTTCAATTGAACTTTGATCTGGTTTCTTGTTGATACTGTTAATCGTACTCTACAAATAAGACCACCTCGACGGTCAGGTTTCCCACTGCATCCCTTTTTTCAGACGTTTTTCACTCGTGGGCAGTGGCAGTCTAATGTTGCAACAGCTTACTCTAGGAGACTCTGGTGTTTATGAGTGCGCAGTTGTTGACGGCCGATCCGCTGATCGAGTGCTCTCCACGGCCAGTGTGGAACTGATTGTTGGCCAAGCACCTGCTCTTCATACAGCTTCCAAACCAATCCTCTCAGGTCGTATACAGGTAGGTCTTCTGCTAAGTAGTCAACATTTTGTCGTTTATCGTCCTTGTTTTACTTGGACCACCGCTTCACTCATACCGTGTAATTTGAGCGCCCCAATGGTGTAATTGCCGCAGAAAAGACTTGTCTTGCTTGCACTCTATCGCCCTTGTCTGCGAGAACGGTGGCAACGAGATTTGTTATTGAATGAACACAACTCCATCATTTAGTGCTCATCTTATCATCCCCCTTTTCACCCATTGTCTCAAAAAGCGGCTTTGTGCGGTTGTGTCCTCGCAACGGAGTGAGACGAGTCCTTCGAGACCTACTAGGGATGACGGGAGATGACGTGAAGTCTGCTCCATGCAGTTGCAAGTTGCTCAAACTCTGCTGTGCGTGTGTGTGCGTGTAGGCTCACATTCGAGTTTATACTCTGTAATCCTCGGTTGATTGCATGTGGAAAAAGATTAAGTTGGCCGGCGTGAGTCGTAGCCACTGAGAGGGGAGCAGTTTATCAAACTGTGTAGCGGTTTTACTTGAGTGCTTTCCGTCACATGTGCAGAAATTCAAAGAACACCGATTTCGGTTCAACGATTCAGCATGCAAGTTAACAGAAACTGTGAGGTGATTTGTTTCGGCAGGACTAGACGGGAAATAGTAGCAGTGTTAGGGAGGAGGGAGCACGTGCACACCACTTGCCCACCGAAGTAATCCGAAACGGAATTGAGATGGAGCACAGAGAACAATGTTTAGGGAACTCATTACTTTACTATCTTCAAATCGGAAATGAGCTTGCCTATCGGATATTAGTAAACTCCCCAACAAAAGAAATACCATAAAATAAGGTTTGGAATTGAAAAATATTAAGAATAATGTTCCACCAAGTGAATTTTTCCAAAAAGAATATACTGCTGTGATTTGGCGGGAACAGTAGCAACTAGAAGTTCCGAAACCTTCAACGCGGTACTTTATCACGAAGAGGAGCTTACATTTTCCACGCTGAACAATTCGATATTTCACACTGTAACTTAGAAAAGTCTGCGCTTTTTCGCACCCATCCACCGTATTTCCGATCGAACGTGGCAGTTGGTTACTGCATGCGTCAGCCATTGTTTCGACCCTTCTGAGTTGCAAATATCAGAATGTGGAGGATTACTATGGTATCCAACGACGCATTTGACCAGGGAAGCGGAGAATATAATGGCGTAGGTAAACAGCAAGAAGCTTGGGTTGATTATCAGTTAGTCTGGTTTGAACAATCTCTCACTTACCCTGACCCGATGACTCCGTTTAGTCCATACCAACGAGGGGAAGCATCGGATCAGATGCCCGCTCTCATCAGTGGTCATTGACAGTGCAATCCTTAGCCGTGCCAGGAAGTGAATTCCTGATTTTTAACACGCATGGCTAGCGTTCTACCACCATTTCACCAGCGCACGCTGGACGTGCCCAACTGGGAAGCCCTGACAGGTAGATAAGCCAGTCGTCACAATTGGGAGTTACTGCGTCGCTATCACCGCTTAAGCGTCTGTTTGTACATGATAGTTCAGGCTCGTCCAGCCTGAGTTGGTGCCGTAATGGTCACACGCTTGCCTCGCGTGTCAGATATCTGGAGCTCGGACATCAGCCAAGGAAGTGCACTGTTAATGAGCTCTAATAAGAGCGGTACTACATCCTGATACTGCTTCTCTTTGATATGGACTCAAGGGCATGATGAACAGGAGGACAACTGACCAAATCAGCGTGATTTGGATTCAAATTCCACAAGTTCCACAATCACCCACAGCTACTCGTTCACTGTTGCTCAAAGTTCCGGTCGCCGTCAGATGGAAAATTAGTCGGAATCACGAAGGCGATGGAATGGCACAGTCACATCTTTGATTTGGTGGGTTGGAACAGGTCTGGTGGGAACACCGGATTAGTAATGCTGAGGTACGCCAGATGGTCTTACGAAGAAGGAGCTCTCCCGCGATAGATGAATTACTCACGCTTCATAGGTTACGCTGGTTAGGACGTGTACTCCGAATGCCAGAAGACCGTCTGCCTCACAGAGCTCTTTTGCCCAGCCTTGTGCTGAGTGGAAGCTACCGAGAGGTGGACAGTGTATGACCTGGCAACGAAGTACGAAAATACTAACCAGTAAACCTGGTCGGGTCGGCAACTGCTGCCTCCCTGAATGGGGACCCCGGTACTCAACGCGCCAATGGTTGGTGACACTCGGAGAAATGACCCAATCGCACAGTCAATGACGCTTGTGCTATTGCCTTTAATGCGTAGCTACCCAATTTCCAAACAAACTGAACATATCACCGCCTTTAAGGCTTGGCTGTATGTCACATACACCCCCGTTTTCCGGTGATCGAAACTGTAGCAGCTGGAACCAATGCGCCCATGGTACACGGTTTATAGCTGATAAATTGAATTGAATTGAAATGGGGTTGTTGACTGTATGAGATTTAGAATGTTCAATCGAGATTTCGTCCTGTGCCATTCACGTCAGGACAAAACCTCAGCTGTAGCCGTTTTAGCCCCCCCCCCCTAAGCCTGGTAGAAAAAAGTGTTATGATTTTCCACTACGCCGTGTGGTAGACCACGACTTTCTCCACTTTTTGGCTTTACGCGAGATTGTGAGGTGTCCTGCAACACACTTTCAACCGCTTGCTCCCACGGCAAATAAATGCCATGGATAATGTACAACGTATTCGATTTCATTTGTACAAAACACGTTTCAGATACTCACAAACAAGTTACTTCTTCATCAGTTTATTATTACGTAGGACAAATCAAGGACTCGAGCAATAGGGTGAGAAATCACCGGAAAAGATACACTTAAGGAGGCAGTCCTATGAGTTACATGGTAAATGCACTTCGATGTGCTTGGTATATCCTAGCTAGGTCATTTTGTGTATGGGTAGTTGTGGGCTTTGTAAAATCCACATTCTAGTCAATCTCGTTTGATGAGTCATCCTCCTATCCTGGCACACTTACTCTGTCCCGTTCACACCAAACATGGAAAGCACTGGACTCAAGCTTAGCTCTTTTAAGACACCATCCGCTATAAGTGTCCCTGAATGTACCGGAATTCGAAATTCCAAGCTGTGATAGGCTAGACGAGTGTATGCTAGGCGAACGCAGATGAGTTCACGCTTGAGTGGTATGACTGTTCGGGGAACCCACGGGTTTTTGATATTAGGATCTCACCAGTCACGTCGCCATAGGGAAGTAGCCGGAGGTACTTGCAAAGTCCGTGGCACTCTAGCCACGCAAAAAGCTCTTCCAAGATAGTGACCCTAGGAACTTTATTTCGGCCTTACGCGGTTGGATTTCGGAATCCCAGAACATCGTTAACCTGTTTTTGCCCCTTACCGGGTCTGAATATGACATGAAATAGTCCGTATGAGGGACGCTGAGGATCTGGAGGTTTCATTTATAAGGCGGACATCTTTTGTGTGTCTGGGCTGTAAGGTTACAAGGTCATATTCGGGACGGTGCGATGAGGTGGAAAGTTTTATCTTATTGGTAATGGACACTTGAACACATGTTACTTCCCAGCGCTAAACGGAGAAACTATGGCTGCCGTAACGAATATACTGCGTTCCGTCATAGTCACTGAGTGCAACCCTGCTTCACGCTAGAGAGAGAAGTACACAACAAAGTTCGGCCTTCCTCGCTCCTTGCAGACTAAAACTTAATGGTGTTTTGACACATTCCTGAGATCTGCTGGTATATGAGTGCATCCGGATTTTGTCTATTCTCAGGGACAATCTGGCTTTTGTGTTCTCCAGCAAAGGGGGATCAACAAAGTTTTCTCAACTAGCATTCTTGTGATATCATGGAAGGAGTCATATAGTTAATAGAAAATGGCAAGTAGCCTCAGTAAAGATAGATTGCGTGCACTTAGCCTGATACTAATGATGAGGTTAGTAATGTCTCTTCGATAGCCCACAACCGGTTTCATCTTTTGTGAGCAGATTACGTGTAGGCGTAGCTGCAAAGCAATAGCTTAATACTAAACTTGTCCAAAAATGACAGTTTATCGTCACAAATGTTTATATACAGGTTTTTCTCAATCAAATAAAATTGTTAGGCCTCTCTGAAGAGATTGTTTCAATGAGTTCTTGTATTTTTTTCCTTTCCTGCCCTGTTCAGACCGAAAGGAATATGTCCTGTACTTACTCAGGTTATCCAGAACCACTACTGGAATGGAGGAAAAATGCAGAACCTGTACAGAATAGTCATTATTTCCGTGTAAGGACGTTCCGAACTCCCATCCTGAACGTCTCTTCAGAAGCTGCCGTCACTAGCACTGCTACTGCTGCTGCGACGCTCTATCACACCGAGCTGAGTGTTCGAAGTCTGTTACCAAATGATGCGGGCTATTTTCAGTGCTTCGCACGTAACCGGTAAGCTTATCAGGTGCGATGTAATGGCTCCCACTGTTCGCTAATGGTCCGAAAACAGTGTATTAGTTGTTTACTCGCTGTTTTCTGAACAGAGGACAAACCGACAGACTATTTGGCATGACACTTATGTCCGGTTTATTTGTTCAGATTTATCGCACGTTCTGTGAAGCTAAGGAACATCTTCTTGGTGAGTTCTCCATTCCCGCACGGAGCATTCGGTTTACATTTGGTCCAAACCTGACACCGAAATTTCACCAGTGGCCCCGAGAAGAGTTTTATATTCAATACCTACTACACTTCTGTACATTGCTTCTGTAGACGTGTTAAACAGGATTCAGTAGCTGGCAGAGCCCTATCACAACACAAGAAAGGATTAGGTGAACGGGATCTACTTTAAAGTTGAACTGATGGGCTTATCGTGAACGGAAGCGTGAACCATAAGTCCAGGTATATATTTTTGAGTGACTAAAATACATTCCAGAGATCGGAAACAACGATTGAAACAAGTTTCCCTGCAGTACCATAGTGAAAATCAAGGCAGTGATAGGCCTCTGATCGCCAAATGAGAGTAACCTGGTTACATAACTGGTCGGCCGTCTGTATCTGAAAGGTAAGGTGCTTTGGGTTCGACTCTCTCCCGGAAATTCTGATTTGCCCGCTTCAGCTGCTTCTCAACAAGGACGAGGCAAGTGTACGGTGCTTTTCGGATTTTCTGTTTTATTAGTGGCTTTTGGTCGGCTCGGTGGGAATCCAAATTGAGTCATCTCGCCCATTCTTTGTGCACGACCAGTAATGTCTGTCCATTGATGATGCATTCAGTCTATGGGCTTGCGATCCGAATGTATAATTTTATTGTCACTTGACTGGTTGGCTGACGGAATCTTGTCTCCCAATCTCACACATGCACAATAAAACCTGGGGAAATTATAGCGTGTCAAAATGGATGACTCCAAATCTCCCGCCGTTCACACTTTACAACCGAGGCGGGGGGATTCCGCTTAGGGATTTACCCGGAGGGATTATGCTGTCCCTGGACAAACGGCCTATAATCCAAATTCGTGATACGTTCCTACATCCAGTTCTGTTTGGGGACTTTAGAGGGCCAAATGAAAAGCGACTTCCCGGAGAAAAAATAACCATTTTTTTCATTTATACATTGGCCTTTGAGAGTGAAAAGGGAAGTCTCTCTTAGGATACTGAATATGCTAACGTGACAAGGAGACAAGTCCTGTACACATATGAAGTTGAGAACTTACAGCACATTCCTGAATATCACTGTTCACTTTATTTTATTGGGGATTCTATGATATATGACCATCTACCGATTCGACCCTTGGGTCAACTTGAACCATAGTCAGCCCAAGAAGGTTCACCATGCTCGCATGTAAAGAACGCGTAAGAACTTGTTGTACATGCCTGAATCTCGAGTGCAAGCTGATGAGCCTGCTTTATGCTTGAGGTACTCGTTGTCTGTTGTTTGCGGACATTGTGAGTTTCCTCGTTGCGTTATCATGTAGACTCTATGGTACTGCCCCGGTTTCCTTGGTTCTCTGATAGGAGACACAAGCCAGAAAAAATGTCCATCGAAATCGCACGTAGCCTGATTTCATCCACTTCTCCACACTGTTTATTTCGGTGTCCTTGTAGGCGAATACAGTTTAACTGTTCATCACCAGTAACTAGGATTCGCGCGCTATCCTCCACCTGACTCAAACTAACATACTGCTCGTAACTCATCAGTTAGCCCTGGCAATAATTGTGAACATTTAAGTGCTAGCCCTGAAGGATAACTAGTTGAGTCTGTGGTCAGCACGCATATGGAGAGCAGGTCAAGGGCGACTATAGGTCGAATAAATAGGCTGGCATTAAACGTCTTTCACACCCTCTCTCAGAACACGGCATGACATTTTAACGGTCTTAGAAGCATTACCTCGTCGAAAGTTTAATGAACATGTGGAGTGAGCAAGTTTGTTAAGAATATGAATGCTTTAAGTGAAACAAGAGTGAAGAAATCATACATAAAACGAGTAACCTTAATTGTGTTGTGCTCAGCGCGTGAATATTATATTATAATTGCATTAGGTATGTTATTGTTACACCACTATCTCACGAGACTGTTGGAACATTAAAAAGTAACCAGAGGATGGGTTATCTTGGCTCACTCTATGCTATAATAAGGAGGCAATAAAGCAGCCTACTTGAAAAGTAACGGAGTTTTGTACTTCCGAATCCCTTTCCTCGAAATTTGCACCCACTTGTTCTGACATGGAGTTCAACAACCCGAAAAAATATCGTTCTGGCTTATCGGTTTATTCCGTTGTTCAAACTCGCTGGAAAACGTCTTTTCACATAAACTTCGTTCGACAAGCTCAGTTGGATGTAGAAATATTAGGAATATGGGGAGAAAGCTAATGCTCTGTTACTTGTAATTTTTCTTTTCTTAAGGTCATTCAGAAAATCCCAATAAAACTGTGGCTTGATGGAAGTTGTTGGATGCTTATACGAAGCTCTGGTATTGAACACCGATGTTGAGCTGTCGATATTGATGATGATTATGTAACAGTAAAGGATGACGAAAAGCCACCATAATTACCACAGCTGATTTGGTCATCAAAGTCTTGTAGGCCATATCGTTTGGGTCACTGGATTAGGTTTACCCCTGAACAACTAGCAATCGTCTGGTCCATTCATAGCGGCGCAGCGCTTTATCATGAGAAATCAAACTCGAATGTTTCACGTTGATAAATCTCCGGTTCGTGTCCGCACATAACGGACGGGAATTTTCAGTAAGCCTGTTCGTCAAATCCTGGAGGTTCAACAATCGGATCTGATAATATCTTGCCTTACATTGAACTTCCTGCATAAAGTGATGCGCCCCAAATTAGCCAGTCGGAAAGCTCATTAGTAGTAGACACTCCTCGCCTGATTCGTAAGATGCCATAATATCTCCGCATGCATGCTAACTGTCATGAATTGCCCTTGCGTGTTGCGTAGGTGTTATAGCTGAATACTGTCCACTCTCTGGTGGCTTACAGCGGGAAAAAAGACTCGCCAACAGGGAACACAACAGCTTTATTACAACAAGCGAGTGCGTGCGTTACAACGGCCTCGCGCTATTTAAAGGGCACATTTTGACATTGATCCAGGCCATCTGATCGGCTTTTAGCGAACATCAACATCGACCGTGCTTCTATAAAATGCATGTGGTCTGAAATGTTCCTATGGCGTGTTTGAACACTCATCGGCATTTGCTGAATTGATTGAGTGATTGATTGGCCTGGATGCTTGCCGGCTCCCCTATTGAGATTTTGGTGGAGTTTTAGGTTCTCAGTAGAATCCGAGCATTCTGGGGTTATTTCCAGGAATCTGAATTTCTTGACAGTAGGAAACTGTAGTTATCTGTAAGTTGACTAGTTTTGTGCTTATGCTATATTGTTGGATATGACAGTCTCGCAGAGCTTTAGGAATCCACGTTGCCTCATGGGAGCTGTCAGAATATGGTCCCCAAACACCTCCGCACTGATATGTATGTTGTCGAACATCAATCAAGCATCTGACCACGTTTCAATGGGACTCAGTATTGCACCCGAGAAGATTTATTTCATTTGGTGTTGTTCATCAGTCATCTGACCTAGTAAGTAGACTGTTTTTGTTGCCATTTTGTGAAGTCTCTTGTCAATAAGCTCATCATTGTCATGAATGGCGGCGTATGTCGATCGGTCAACAGTGAACCGAATAATTGTCTGTTTCTGGAGTCATCCGTAACTCAGGAATGCCGATGGATCAAAGCGGAGATAAGTGTGAGCATACAACCACCTTTTAGGTAGCATTGGGTCAAAGTAACCAGTTATCGGACACAGAACTTGTCAGGTAGCTCTGTCTTCATCGTTTTCGCGTGTCAACTCTAATTATGAGAAACGTCTGTTTTGCACGTGAGCTTCTTTCACCCGGAACAATCAAGCCTGCATCGAACCTCATTCTGAGATATCCATTGGAAGATGTTAGCGTTTTTGAGTGAATTTCTTCATGATATGAGTCGAAAAAATGTTCTAGTTGCCTAGTTCACAAGTGTAATTTTACTGATAAAGCAATCTGTATTCACATGAATTTAAGGCAACCTGGTTTGGGATTTAAATGTACCTTCAAGCTATTTGAAAACATTTGACCACGCTCTGCCTAAGTTGAGTGAGCCGTGAGAAAATGTTGGCCAATAAGTGGACCCGTGTTTATCATTACCAGCCAAAAAGTCACCTGACCAATTCCACCCACGTCAACCTGATGAGTCCAGGTCCCATGGTTTATGTACTTTGTGTGGCTGGGCTTTCCCGAATTTGAGCCCCCTTCCTCTAAATATCTGCTGCTTATGACAGTACACGACAACGATTGAAGCGGGACATCTTTTGAAAGGTTTGAAGTAGGAATTTTCCAGCTTGCAGACGGGGGAATCAGTACAGAAAATAGGATGTAAGGTGTGAACAAATTCAGGGTGCCTATGATTGGGTCTTTATACTTTCATACAGCACTTCTTACCCTAGAACAGCAATGGACCAAAGTTGGCGCAAGCAGCTTAGAGGACAGATCAGATGAAGTCGTCACTACAGTTTAAATGCTCTTAAAGGTACAACGAGAAAGCCACAAAGAGAACCATAAAAGAGAATTTCACATTAGACCAGGCAAATGGTAACAGAAAAACAGACAGTTTGAGCCGAGAGACCTTACGAAATGGAAAAACCAAGCTTGAAATTAAGCACGGCTTAAGTTATTCCTGGAGCTTGTTACCAACCAGAATCAGAACTTGGGTTTGGTTTTTCAACCACAAATCGTGCATAACTTATTTTGTGTTTTCATAGCACTGTGACGCCGATATTACCAGACGAGGATTAAATAAGGTTCAGTAAGCAAGGAGAAATTGGTGGACGGAAAGTTCGATTTTGGAGATTGGAGACAAAAGTGACATTATCTGTGGTGCTCAGGTATTGATAAGGTGGGTGACAGATGACGGTTAAGTCCCGTCCTGAGGTTTTCCATGTTTGGTCTCTGGGCCACGCCTCATCCACCTTGTCTTCTTCTGATCAATCGGGCAGCTGATCTATACAAAAGGATTATCCAGTCAGTGTAGCTGCTCTACCAGAATCAACTTAGCCCTCACATTAAGCCGTTCGTCGCACCTCTGTAATTCTAGCTTGGTGGTCTGCGACAGTGTGCAACGCTCCAAAAACACTGTGATCAATGCCAGGCAAATTCTTTTTGCCTTCAGTGCACACTGGGCACTTGTCACAGCCATAATCAGTACTGGACGCACTGTGACGTTGTAGTACACCGAAAAATTAATGTCCAGTCCTCTCTAAAGGTGGTTGTGGGGTGGTGTTTGTGACGGCTTTTTGAAGTGGTTCATAGGTTCTTGAAACGCTCCAAATAGGAGCAAGTTTTTCAGTCTCGCATGGACACAACGCACACTCATTTACTACTTTTCACGAGTGTTACCTAAACACATACAGACCGCAAAGGTACTCCTCTGGAGCTCTGATTTTACCTACAGAAGGATGTGCTACCAATCTTCACCGTACTTGAACTGATGCTGCTAGTTAATGACATAGACAACGTTAAAACTCACTAACGCTCACTAAACGGAGAATGGTAAAATAATCGATGTGGCAGACGAACCAATGTCTCAGAACATCTAAACCTTGCATCAATATGGCCGACGCATCGGACTAACGAAACTCACATGAGGGCGTGAATAATTCTAAAGTTGCATCATATAAAAATCCATTTGTTTGGATAATATTACGGGTCCTCTCTAGACCGTCACACCACTGAAGGTGTTGTGCTGTAAGTAGAACGTTCGATACAGAGTAATGAGCTGAAACCACCGTTAGAAAGTTTACTTCCCGGTATCATCAGTGTCATCACCATGATCGCCGTACAACCATTATTTATTTGAAGACTAAGCGTTAAAAAAAAAGAGCAAAGCTCACTAGCTCACTACAAGCTAATCAAGATGCACACGCGTCCGGGCACCCATTCGAACACTCTTGATGGGAAATAATTACAAGTGCGCCAAAGGCCTCAATTAGCGTACGCGTATTACTTCATCTCCATACAAGGGAGGACCTCGCGGAGCAACGGTATCCAGACTTCATTACCTACTGTCGTCTCAAGGAACGACCACCGCTTTAATTGCACCACTATGAACTAGACAGGGGGCAACACTAGTCTCCGTAGACTATTTTCTGGTGTACGCAGATGACGAAGACACCACGGCTTCTTATAGCACTGGACATATCCTTGGATTGTAGCATCTACCTCACAACCAAGCATCCGTTTTTCAACTCTCTATAGCGAATTAGTTTACACCATTTTAGGTGAGCAATAGTTCTAAGGCAAGCTTCTCTAAATGCCTGGAGACGATTCAGTCTAGCTGCGCAAAGAAGCCACTCTCACAATCATGCAACAAGATAGTCCGTACAGTAGTCAGATGCACATGTTTTCCGAGATTCAGAGAGATATGTCGCTTTGTAGCTATTGGTTCCCCAAGTTAGAAAACACGAACCAAACCTTAGGGTTTCTTTCACTGAATTCGGATGCCCTAATACAGCCGGAGCTAATTCAACCTACAAGGTACGTATGACTCCTCGGCTCTGACTGCCTCCCCTTTGAATTACAAGGTTCGTGATCAGTGACGCTGCGGGTGCAGAGTTCAACTGCACTGGTTCATTCAGAAATGGGGGTGAAGCGCCCTCTTCAACTACTCAAGGGATGTCTCTTGTATATTCCGCATGAAAAAATATTGACTACTGGGATTGTGGGACATTTTGGTGTTCGTCTCCCAATCTAGTCGATCAAAATGCTGAATAGGGAAGGACAGAGTATGTATCCTTGATAAGTATTATTCTCCTAGGAAGGCTTTTGGGGAATTCCAAACAGAATTGCTGCACTTTACTATAACGAATAATGACTTTCTCCGAAAGTGTATGCAAAATCTAGTCCTCACGGTCCATTATGACGATTATCCATTGCTCTCTTGATTGACTGACAAGTTACATGATATATAAACATGTTTGTTGCATTTTTCGTTGAGTTTTTCGTCACTTTTCAAAGGAAGGAGCGAATGAAACGGCTCAAAGAGCAATGTGGGTTGCAGAAGAGTTTTCTCGCTTGCCCGACATGTTTCTTAGTTTGCACTTCGCTCTTTGTCAACCACTTCTGTCGGCTCATTCAGGCGACGCATGAGATTCATTAGATCGACCAGAAAAGGATTATGAAGGTCACGCGAAGCAGATCGACTGTTTGCTGAATCAGAAGTATCTTCCTTCTTTCAGCGTTTTGAGTTTTGAAAATAGAACTGTAAAACTACCAACCAGTTTTAACAGAAAACAAGTTGTCCTATTTTCACTTTTAGTATGACACATATAGGACAGTATGCTATGGTGGATGCTGCTAAACATAAACCCCAAACGATTTCTAGTTGCTTGTTTTTCTACGCAGTAACCGTGGATAATCGATATCCATTATCCAATTCCCCATAGTAGTCACGCAATTAGTCGACATGTCCAGTGGAGCATGCCAACTTTGCTTACGCGCTCGTTACGCCCAATCGAGCGCACTACAGTTCTTCTCCCTTCGTACAGGTAAACACAATCGTTGGAATGCTTGAGAGGCACCCGCACCTTGATGATGAATCTGTAGTCTTTCTCAATGATTGATTGATCTATCCCCAATCGAACGATGGATTCGGCCAAGATTTTTAGCTATATATAGCAGATATAGTTTCACGTTGCCCAGCAAACATGGAGGCAATTTCGGTTAATTAAGTCATCCGCAGTCTTTTCCATCTCAAAGCTCGTTGCGTTTAGCCTGTTCCCTTCTCAAGGTTTGTCAGGCCTATATCGTCCTCCAATCCAAGAACATGACTGCTCCCTCTCAACATAAATTTGGAGATAGTATTTTTTGAATATTTAGGCAAACATCAGCCAGTGTAACCTCATAACGCCAAGTTGATTGGCCAACCAATCGATGCTGCTATATTAATGTTTCATAGTAGTGCGACTCATCTAAAACCATGTCTTATTTCTTCATGTAACATTACACAGAATATTCGTCAAAACTCTAGACAACCCACAAAACTTTTCACCCTGCTTGGATCTCATCAGTTAGACCTAGTCCGCGAACTGTCATCGACATTACCTCGACTTCTCAAAATAAATGACTCTGTTCGAGGAAAAATTGGGCTGGGTCTCGTGAGACTCATTAAAGAGGAGGGAATAGTCGGCGCCTGGGAAAAACAACGAATTAGGTACCATCTGTTTTACCCACCCTAGACTTCGGCAAACCTGGATATCCTTCTTCAGCATTTCATTTGGCATTTATATGGCACGCAAAAAAGAAAAGTTGAATGACTTCTGAAGACAAGGAGACAAAGTCAGACACATGTAAGAGGTGGAGAGTAGGTCGCATTCAAGCGGCCAGAGAACGTTTACGTCCGATCGTAACGTCATGGTTTCGGAAAAGTTTTGGAAACAAACCAGTCCGTTGGTTATGGGAATGAACACTCATTTTCAGGACAACGTTTCAA
The DNA here is from genome assembly GCA_004794785.1 of Opisthorchis felineus. Lineage (NCBI taxonomy): Eukaryota > Metazoa > Platyhelminthes > Trematoda > Opisthorchiida > Opisthorchiidae > Opisthorchis > Opisthorchis felineus. The sequence continues at coordinate 197,069 of SJOL01006343.1, read as the reverse complement.
CAAAGCAGACTAGAGTGCGAGACCATCGATAGACGTTTTAAGATCAAGACGATTAAGGTGATGAATTTTCTCTGCGGCGACCGCTGATGGGACGATCGCTCCGAGTCATTAGACGTTGTCCTATTCAATGCTTACCGAAAGATCGGGCCATATGCGTTAAATGTGCTGCATTGCCTTCATTTCTAAACAGTCTGAACCAAAGAAGGAATGACACAGAAACGTTAGGAGAAAGTAGGCTAGGAAGACGAAAACGATCGTTATGGAGAGGTGTCCGTTGTCTTTACAAGTTTTGTATGGGTGGCAGCCCGAGAACGTCCCGAATAGAAATTGTGCGCCTAATTAACGTTGTTGTTTGTACGGTTCAGTAAATTGTAGTGAGATTGATGCAAACAGACTTGTGAGGTGGAGCGAACAGTGGATATGTCTCTGACACCTCCTGTAACCGTAGCAACCAATGTATATCTGCGACTTAATTTCGGTAACTCTGATTTTAGGGAAACTTTCCAACTAATTTACTTCGATAGAAACTCCACAGATTTATTGATCAAAATATACCGACAAACTTTCTTAAGAAAACCAAGACTTTCTAATGCGCTACACGACAGGTTCGTAGATCAACGGCTAAAAGAAGGACTTCGTAAAATCCTTTAAGACAACATCACCCGCAAGTGGTCGTCGTAAACTTTTGACACATCTCAAATATAATTATCTTGTGAAGACGTAATAAGAAAACTGATTGAACTAGGAGTGACATAAACCAAAGGAGAATCAGGTGAGCTTTTGACCTAATATATACACACCACTTGAAATGTGTCCACAATTGCTCCCAGTAGATGTTAGCGTTGAGCTCTGAGCCTAACTCTCGTCCTCAAACATCATGTGAACATGTGAACAATCTAACTGATGCTGTTTCAAGTCTCTATCATGTCTTATTAAGCATCCGTGTTTTGTAGCCTACGTTTTCCTTTCTTTGGCCGCCCCCTATCAATGAACATTTCCCCTAAAGGAAAACGTTGTTCGATACCTTTATCTCCATCTTTACCGTATCCGTCGCCTATGGATGTGCAGAATGCAGCGTGCCTGAATCTAATGAAATTAACTGAAATATTGACTTATCGCAGTGCCTATTTTGGGATTTTCCTGATAAAAAAGACCGTGCTCAAGCACCCGGAGGCAAACCAGAACGATACCTTGAGAAAAGCCAACGCAAACCAGCTGCATTTCGCACGCAAGTTCGAACAGTACTAGGGAGCTGATTAGTATTTTGGTTAGGTGGGAAAGTGTGGTAAACATTAATAAAACTTTCAATTGCTCTTCCTCTTTCTTTATTCGTGACCACCTCAGAAAATCCGAATTTTCCACGGTGAGTCCACGACCACACAGAGATTGCGAAACACCATTAAGACCATCTCATTGATCCCATCAGTCACTAACCATGAGCTGTATTCAACGTAAGTTTTGCTAAGAGCTTCAGTCACTGGTGCTTCAGGGTCAAAATACACTATTTTGTCCTATGACTGATTCATGAATTGTCTTCTCGATATGAACAATTTGCAACTCCATTTGTGTCACTGAAGAATAGCGCACGAAGCCCTTTTACCAATAGTCAATAGAGGAGTCACAAGTGCCAAGGGGGATATCCAAGTAAACATCGTGTGCGTTAAAACGGAATTCGTTTTCCAAATTTCAGCTGGCATTCCTCTGGCTCGTCCCTCTAGGCAAGGTACCGGAGAAAATGGTAAACTCTGAACTACAAAACAAATCGGGAGTTACTGAAGGTAATAACTTGCCATATAACGAAGAAAATGGATTGCAAAACAGGTCCTAAAGTTTTATTTTAGGATCACCTGTGTCTAGCAACTACTCAGATATCCTACAGTCTAGGAACATATGACGATTCGTAGATAAATGTGGCATACTTAGGGTAGGCGGGATAGTCACGGTCGTTTCTTGTATCAGGATGCCTTGCGACACCCTCTTACCTTTTTATGTAAGGCGAGGTTGTGGAAAATGATGATCCAACAAGTCAAACAGCACTGAAAGGTCTTAGTTCCTCCCCTGCCCAGATCATCCTGGGCACAGACAAGGACATAGATCCACTCCTAATCCTATGCGGCATAATTACAGGCATGCACGTGGCTGGAATCGGTTGCTGTTCCATACCGATTATGACCTTTAGAGGATATTCTCGGAAGTTGTGGAGATGAAAGACAAAACTTCTGCGTAACTACGTGAGATGAAAGTCAAATGGTAGGGTCATTTTAATGAACACATTGCATGCCTTGAGATGCGCTGACATGTGTGGCTGGTTTAGACTGAGCTTTGTAGCTTTTCGCAAACGTCCAGCAGTTAGAACGGTGTTTCGGGAGTCTCGTGCGCGCCAAATCATAGTTGCTGATGAATCCCGTAAGCAGCTCTGTTTAATGAGTCTAAGAGGAAAGTTGAATGCTCTGTATTAAGCGATAGCTTTTAAAATCGGGAAGAAAGTCGGTAACATAAAAGACTGTTATTAGATGACATCTGATGCTACTCCCTCGTCAGTCGCGGGATTTTCTGTCTACTGTCACACCGACTGACGGTCTTTCACAGTGGAGACCATGTCACTGGTTAACTATTTTCCTTCCACAGCAGGCTACTTATATTTTGGAGCAGTAGGGACACCATACCGTTATGCTTGCTCTTTCCATTCTAAAGCGCACGTTACTGAAAAGCATCAACCATGTTTCCGCCTAACAGATGCAAATCTAGTTGACCCGATGAGAAGATCAATGAAATTCATCTCTTCATTGCGTGTTCAAACCTTATCACGTGACACACTGCACATCTACTCGGAGCTGTTTGTCATTCAAATGAAATATTTTACTTCCATTCCATACTCTACAGATTCGGCTCCTCCCAATTTACTATCACGCTGATCGTTGAACCACAGCATATGAGTGATTATTCCTCAGGTGAGTGCTTACTGATTTATTCTCACAGCTTCAGTCCTATCAGCCTATTCCCATATAAAATAGAAGATTCACAAGAACAAACCCAAGAAGGTCCCCTTTCATCCTCTTTCCATGAATTTCATCGACATTCTCCCTCTTCGATACGTAGGTCACTTAATGTGGCTGAGTTGTCTGTTGGAGAATTAGCTAGGAACAGCCCGAGTTGGTTGGCTGTGTGAAGCTAAATAACCCTTAGTTCGCATTCTGTTCATTTTCAAGGAAATTAATTCGCAGTGCTCGAAATGAGGCAACACATTGAACTGGGTTTGCTGAATATCAATTCGACTTCAGTTGTTGCCCCCTCTACTCTGTTTATGCGAAGGTCTTTGGCCGCGAATGCTCAAGGTCAAGAAACTATAATTTACATGTATATGAGGAGGTAGAAATCAAAGCGGGAGATTAGAATTTTGGCAAGATCACACATGGGTAGAAGAGACTATCAACATGAGCTGCATAAAATCCAGACTTGCACACTTTCTTAGTGACTTCCTCGGAAAATCCATAGAAATATGCATAAATGACTTACAGTTTCCATCTGACAGGTGTACAGAGGAGTAGATGTTGGTGTGACCAGACTCCCCATGCACTATTTTCGCTGACGTTTTCGTGTTTCAAACAAGTCGCAGTCCAACAGACGCCACAAGGATGACGTATTGCTTGCCAAAAAACCTAACAAAAAAGCCTCGACAAGACATCAAGTTTAGTGCCGAAACTGAGAAGTATAACACAGTTGTTCTTCCTGATGGATGGGACGACTACTAAGAATGCTCTTCACTCACTTGGTGTTCCAGAGTATCCACATTTCCAGGGTCTCATTGGAATCAGTTACAAGCGAATTACTTTCATATGTGCAGCTAAAATTCGCTCCCCGGCACAGTGGAAGTCAAATCCGAGTATCTTCGTCTATGCCTGAAGAGAAGCGGATATGTTTATTTTTTGTTAAGAGTTGTTCGTCCTTATCCCTCAAGCCCTAAAAATGTATATTCACCTGTTGTAGTTGATGTTGCTTGCATTGCTGAACTACGTGCGTTCATTTATTCGTCAGTAATTTTCAGGTCCCCTTCTTATCAACTTGATTTCGGGAAGGTGCTACTCAAGGCATGGTGAAGTCTGCTAACTCTGTACAACTTATACCTTTGATAACGCAATCAGAAATGAGCAGGGGTAATATCAGTGCTGGCTTGAAATGTCGCACAATTATGGTGGCTCTCGTAAAACCACCAAGACCTTCTTTTCACAAGGACTCCGGTTGCATCCTAGAGCTGAAAAACTGCCTTCTGATTACTTTGGTGTGACAATACTTAACCGTATGATGCAAATACTTGATTAGTCCAGCACATGTTTTGCCCTTTCCTGGATCCATCAGACAAACCGCGTCTCCGATTTGTCATCCAGCTTATTCCGTAATCTAACACCAGACCAGAAGCATGGTTAGTGATTGGCTTGTTCGCTAAGCGAACGACGATTTATATAACCGGAACTACCAACATCCTCTCCAGTAGCAATTGGAGATATATTGAAAAACCTCCTTAGGGTGCGCTAAGATTTACTTTGCACTAATTTACTCCGCTTCAATTTATTTTATTTTATTTCAAAATCGGAATACTGGTAGTTCAGTTGCGTTGGTTGGTTGATGAGCCGGTGGTGGTTGATCTGCTTGTCGATACTGATAGTGTGCTTGTAATTTGCACCCGGCACCTGAGCAACAATCAATAAAGGACCAAATGCAAATTATGATAGTGTTAACGGGGTGAGCATTGGAGTGCCACTCAGCAGGGATTCAGTTGGGTTCCCCGTCATCATTTTTCCAATCCGCAAATATTCGTCACCAATTGATGGAAAATCTGGACTATGACTACCTGATGAATTTCAAGAAGGGCAAAAGTCGGTGGGGGGCTGTCCGGGAGTTTTCGTCGTCCTTCAGACCACTGCCATCTCAATATCTTCAATGCTGTTCCAAAGGGAAGATAAACCCGCCTTTGTACAGCACATTCAGTTGAAGGTAGGATAGACGGGAGACTCAGCTGAGGTTCATTTGAGGCACCCGTTAGAACCAAACTGGTTTACAAGTAAGTGTTGGCCGTCTGTGCACTCTGTGCTGCCATCAGATCGAGAACGAAGCAAATGAGTATTCACTGTAACATTCCGACAACAGATGGTTGTCTGCTTCAGGTAATTAATACTTTCGAAGCAAGAAAATCCAGTGTTGTAAAGTTTCGTGCTCTGTTATTTGTTATCACGTTATGCTCTATGCTCATTATATCCCTTTTTAGGCAATCCATACGGAATTTCTTCAGAGCCTCCCCCACCCCCGAGAAGTCCTCGCATCCTCAGTGTTAGCGACACGCAGGTCTATTTGACCTGGCTCCCTCCAAATGGCCCCACTGATTCAGAGGGGGAATTCACCTATCAAGTGCGGGTTGTTCCGCTGCACACTACGCAGTAAGTAGTTTATGAATCAAGAATTGTATTTACCCATGGAAATGTGTGAATATAGATTCAAAATCTGATAGATTTACTCGGGGTTCTTCGAATCTGATTTTGCCCTCAGTTCATTGAACAAATAGTCTAGTCATTGGTTTTGTATACGATCTGGTGTTCACCTCAGAAAAGTAACGACGTAACTTCTAAGAACAAGGCTAGCTGCTGAGCCGTAAAATGAGTAAACTGACTAGATCGTCAGAAATCTAAAGAAGGACGAACAATCAAATCAACGCCTAAAGTTTATGAAATGTTGAATTGTCAAATATGCCTTGTCTAAATTTTAGGTTGCTGTTTAGGGGAGATGGTAACTCTACAGCAAGTTTTACAGTCCGCTTTCTGGATTTTTTGGAACTCTAACGCCTAGTTTCATTCTGGAAGTGAAACTACCATCGCCTGAAAGGCGGTTAATCATTCATATCGGCACCCGAAGCCTGAGAGGTAGGACTTTGAGAACACTACGATTCAAATGCAGATGCTTAACCAACAGTGGTTGACCTTTACTGAAGCACGAACTGTTACCTCCATCCTTCGATCACATGATTCACGTCGATTAACCTGGTGTTGACCGGTTCTTCGTGTGATGACTTCCTGAGAGGACTCAGGCGGCATGAGGGATATTTTCCTCTTTGCACAAACTACTTATAGGTTTTTTAGTAGTAAGGAAGTTAGTTGCGATACTCTGCACAAGCAGGCTAACAGCCATCGAGATTTGGCCACGAGAGATTTGGTCCCATTCGAAAGTATGCGAGTGCGAATCTCCCCATGAGGTCGTTCACATGAAACACCTACAAAGCGTTCCTTGGATTATCAGCTGACCAGGCTTTTCAAAGCATTGTTCAAACATTGAAATTACTCTTTATATGCAGCCAAAGTGGGTGTTCCTTCGGCTATTGTTCTGTTTAGGGCCTTCATAGGATTGTATCTCTCCCGATTCACGATATGACATCTGATGGAAAGCGCCGCTTTATCAATGTCAACTAATTTTACACTTTGTACCTACCGAATTTACAAGCCATCCCTCCATACTTCAAGCGTACTGAAGACTGTTGCAAGCTGCTTTGCTTCCGTTGATTACATTAACTACATGATTTTATTCGCTTAATCAGACGGCTCAAGGACACCTGCAAGCACGTAAATGTAGTAAAGTGAATTACTGTTCTTACTAACGCGATTAAGTTGACTCTAGCCATGTAATCAGACTAAACTGTGACCCACATGTTTGGGAGCATGTGGCACCAGATTTGAGTCTTAGCCAGTGGGCAGCCGAGCAGGAAGGGTATGATTAAAAACTAAGCTAAGCCGCTTAGATTACAGCTTTTCAGCCTTGAGCAAGTAATATACTATTGAAACAGCCACCCAAGTTTCCTCACACTGTTAAGATACAATAATTGTCTCAAAAGGAACATCAATTCACACGACAACTGAACCTTTCATTTGAGATGTCACCCCTCGGGGGTCCAGTGGACATTTGACCTTGTGATGTGGACTCCATGATAAGTGAGAGTTAGTCACAGCGCTGATCAGCTGGTGGTTGCCCAACGGTTACGTGCTTAAACTAGCAGCCGGGGAGTCGCGAGTTCGAGACCCCCTACTGGAGTTTCGAGGGATGCGCCCTGTTGACGATTCCCGATAAGGATGATACAGCCGCACAGTGTTTCTCGGCTTTTCAGCGTAGATTGGCTTCACTTACAAGACGAAATCTAGGTTGATCCAGATTTTTTGTGTCTTCAGCAATTCATCCATCCTAACCTTAGCGCATATTTTTACCATATGATTAGAAAATGGCTTAACCAAGCTACGATGTTAACCAACTCAAACGTGTTCTTGTCAGTTTGACTTGCCATTTGGAGCCTGAGCAACTACTGCCTGATTATAGAAGATTTATACATGTGGAACTGCCTGATGATATTCAAGTCAAACACGAGATTATTCGAACAGTAATCACTTTTAGTCCAATACTCAACTACTCCACCCTTATTTCAGTGCTTTGACGATGAATACTACGCGGCCAAACGTACTGCTTGCAGACCTTCGACCTGATTCACTGTACGACATTGAAGTATATACCATCCGTCTCGTTGATGGCATTCAGTCAACCGATTGCGCCTCACTACACATCAGGACAAAACCCAAAGGTACGTTCCACCTGCATGAAGTTATTTTCATTGGCTTTTATTCTCCTCCACCAATCAGTAGTGTGTGCGGAAGTTCGATCGATTTGCCAGACGAGACGTGCCACAAGCAGAATTGCGGCATGTGCCGACCGTATGAAGTTTGCACGATAATGTCCCCCTCCCACCGATGAATGTGAGACTTCAACATGGGTGCGAACGAATTTTCTGACCACTAAGATTTTTGTTGTAGAGGGCATCTGGGTTAATCTTCCATCCCACACCTGGAGACAAGCCGCCGAGCTAAAAAATGTCCTTGTAGACAATATCAGCTTCATTGGACTTACAGCCAATCGACAAAACCCAAAGTTATGGCTGTCGTAGCCAGCATTCTGGCAACAGTAAACGTGAGCCAGCTCTTGAGCGTGAGAAAACCATTTTGAAATCAATGCAAATCGTTACCGTTGCGTTAATGACACAAAAGGAGTGTGCCGGGTTAGTTTAAAATTACTTGATATTAGAATCTTTTCCAAGCTGGTCCAAAGCAGGTGGTGTCATTGGTCCAGCCATCTTTAGCACTCACGGCGGTTTAGTTAGGTCAGAGTTTGCTGCAGGGGAGAAGAATAGTGGCTCAGGTTGTAAGGATGACCGCTGCTTCGTTCCTTAGATTGATGAGACGAGGGCAACGAGACAAGTTGGTTTACTGATTTCAGAGGTGTTTGCTTCGTGAGTGAAGAGAAATTGCTGCATTCTACGCAAACCAACGCAACGTACGTAATAGTCCGGTAGCGATATAAACAGATCAGTATGTTAGAGATGTGAACTTTCTCGGAAGAATAATAAGGTTTTGATAGGCGACCACTATGTTGATCGAACTAGATGGTATAACACAGTGCAAAGTGGCAAGTTAAACAGTAATTTTTTATCGATTCGGGATAGGACCTTAGACGCTGGTTAGTTTATAAACGGTTTCGGTTAGAATGCAAAACATTTATTTCTTGCTTCGGGAAAACTCCCATATATAAGTCAGGCAATTCTTAGTGTATGGAACAGACAAATTCTCCGTGGTTTCATTATCGAACCAGATCGCTGAAACAAGTCCGACCAAACAAGAAATGCGAACGAATCCGCCCATCACAGTGATATTCTCTCTAGGCATTGCCATCCAGCAAAAGCTGTATGAACTTCGGGTTCCTCCCCAGTTTGCTAGACTGAGGGATGGACAACTGTGTTGTGGTTTGCGTGCTTGTTATCATCACCATTATCAGCTGTAAGAACAGCGAACTTGTCGTATAGTGGTTTTGGCTGCCACAGTTTCGTCCACCGATGATTTGGGGTGGTGGAGTAGGTAGCTGCGCATTGGAAGCGGGAGCTGATAAATTGGTGCGTAAATACAGGTCTGTCAAGGTACTTTTAAGTGGGGAGATTGGGAAGGGAGTTATGCATTGAAGGCAATAGCTTGGATGCATGAGCGCCATTGATGTGGTCCGTCTCGGGGTCCCTATCCAGAGAGAGGGCAATGACCAGTGCAGCTGAGTTTGCTGGTAATGGCTTTCACACTTCGCTGCCAAGTCAATGTTAGACCTCCCCTGGCTCGTTTCCACCCTTCCGAATACCATTCGACGTATTCAAGCATTGCTGATCAGGTGTTCCCACCAGACTCGATCATTGCTTGTAGGCAATAACATGACCTGTACAACTGTCGTGGAGCTTTAACTAGCCATCAACACCAAAAACCTGAACGGCTGTTTCACCCTTACCATGGACCATAGGCAGTGGGTGAGATGGGGTTCGAACCATACAGCGACCGGCTCTTCAGGACCAACCTCTTTGGGCTCTTATGACATGGCAACTAAGTCTGGAGAAATGTACTGAAACTTATGAAGCCATACTGACGCCCTTATCAACGATGGCCGAATTTCACCCATTTAAGCAAAGGTAAAGAGATTCGTTGGTCTAAAATTTGCGAAGCTATCAGAACCTCAGGATGTTTCACACTTTCTCCTGCGGTCGCTTCTGCAGACTTCAAGTAAAATAGCACAACTACTCACAACAGTTTTAAGTAACTGGTGTGTTCTGAGCTGTGTAAAACCACCACTGTTTGCAGTATAGATATTAGTATGTCATAATGAAAGAGGAATCAAGATAGATTTGGTGCCATTTTGGATAGACGTCAAGAAGGATTAAAATCACTCGGTGAAGTGTTCCATCTTGCCCGTAATACAGCGGTTATCATTCAAGATCTTAGGAGTTGTTCCAGATTCATTTTCGAAATCCTGTCACTTTTTCTAAAAGACTCCAAGCTGAAACCTACGACACCATCATAATCATAATCATCATTGACAACGGTAAACCAGTGATATATATGGGCACCCAGCTACCGTGAAACCGTGAAGGTAGGAGGCCTCAGTAAAGGCTAGGGAGAGGATGAAAGGGTGGGAAAATGAGTGCGTACAACCCCAGTTCCTTGAGAAAAACAATCAAGGACAAGGTGTCTACACCTTCGGACAGCACTGAAATAAACACATCTGAGCATCATGTCGAAGCGAATTGCCGTCAGCGGGACTGAACTAGCGTCCTTTATTGACCTCGCCTGAGACAAGTCCGGAGGACGACACGCGAAAGTTAGCTAGACAGTTCGGCTAGGCAATGACAGCGTGAACGCCTCCGTGATCGGTTGCGTGCAATGTCTTGAAGCGTTTGCAACCATGTGCAACCAGGATCACATTGGTTCCAGCCAGGAAGGCACAACGACGTCGAAGCACTCAGTTCGAGTGTTGCTGCTTTCATTTCACGCTGTCGTATCATGGCTTGTTTCCCTCGAACCTTCTGCCAACATAGCTTGGAATGAAAAGCAAAACGCATTCTTAGGTAGGCATTAGGTGGGTAGGCTTAATATATGCCCCAACCTCCTTCACCTGGTAATTTTAATCTGCTGCACTAACAACTCGGATTAGCTAGCAACTGCCCGCTTGCGCACCACCTCGTTACGTGCTCCCTGCAGTCAGCCAACTCTTGCAAATCCTTGGAGGTATCGGTGACCAACAGCTTGGAAACACCTAATGTCCTCAGATAAGAGGAGTTAAGTTTCACAACCATAGAGTAAGACCGAATTCACATTACCCTCGTCTGAACACTCCTCACCCAGTCCTGACCCAACTGTTTTGGTCAGCCCACGTCAAAGATAGGGAGCAGTGGATGCCAGTTTTCCTCTTGGACATGCTAACAGAGTTGAACTGCGGATACCTGACATGCGAGGCAAGTAATTTACCCTTAATCGACTAGCACGTGCTGGACGCGCCTGAATTATCACGTTGGATAGGCAAACTTGTCGAAGTTTGGACGGAATGATTGGTTTGCCCAGTGCCATTAATAAGAACAGCACTCGGGTCTAGTCTTTCTTCTCTTTGGACTTGGACTCACCAGAGCAGCTGCAACAGGACAAGAGGATCAACGTTCAAACAAGAGTGGATCTTAAGCGTAGTCCCCAGTCTTCCAAAATATCTTGTACGGAAACAGGTTTGTGGTAACCCAACTAAAAGCCCGCTCAAATAATTTTCTCATTTATGTTGTCCTAATAAGGGCACCATAATAAAGGAAAAACTCAAAAAAACTGATGGAGGTTTTCGACAAATGCACTCATTTGCATATCGATTAGGTTTTAACGAGAGACTCAGCTAAATTTCTCATTTATGATATCCTTCAACTGAATGTGCTGCACAAAGGCCGCCTTATGTTTCAGTTGAGATATCGGAGTATATGTTTATAAATGGGGTTTTATCCTGCTCGGGAATAGTTGCTTTACAGTGTCAAGGAAAACATACAAGTTAGTTTTTTCAACCCACTAACACAGCAAGATGTACGTCTTGGATTGTCAACAGTTTGACTGAGACTGTCGTTCATGTAACTCCCCAGCTGAATGTGCTGCACAAAGCCCGCATCGAGTTTCAGTTAGTACTATAGGAACTTGGGACTACCCCTGGGTGGTAATTTCCAACAAAAGCGAAACGCGTAGCAAGTTGTCGAGGAGTTTGGTGGCTGGTGACCACTTTTTACGCGCAGAAGTATAGTGTTGATTTCTGTGACTTTACTGAATGTCTGGAATCTCGGGTTTGAGCCGTGCAGCAAGGTCAGGAAACAGCTTTATAGGTTGCACAGATAGCACGTTTAGTTATGGATCAGGCGGCTCTTGCGCTTTTCACTCATTTTGGCAGTTTGGCTGCCACCGTTTCGTAACCAATGGTGACAGCAGCAATGATGTCAATCTTTTTGAACTGCTTTTGCAGACGATGAAAATGCTGCTCGTGTAGTTGTTTGCACTGCGTGTATCTGTGCACGGCTGGCCCTTAAAAACTCATGGAAAGTGTTCCGCCACCAGAACTAAAGGCAAATCACCATATAGCATGTGAGGCAGATAGTTTGGGCAAACTCGGCCAGTGGTTGCGACAACTCAGGAAATAGTGTATCCTGGTACTGACCTTACACTTCGCATCTTTGTCCTTTATTGGACATCTATCTTCTGAATGTTCTGCTTTTTATGTCTGCGACTGATGAAAGTTAGTAATTTGCCTTGCCACACTTGTCCGAAGTGGCTTGAGAATAATTACAGCATATTTGGATACTCCTATTATAAAGCATCCCGTATGGCCCACAGTGATAACCTTCTGTATGCATAAATTTAGTAGACCGTGAAGTTTGACTCGACTGTCAAACTAGGTGTTTTCCACAGAGCTTCTGTCCATTTGACCGACATTGAGTGTACTGGAATTCAGGCAAGAAATGTTCGCTTGTAACTGGACTGGGCTGAAATGGCTTCAGCGGGCCGGACGAAGTGTCCTCGCAGAATATGACCCGATGCAAGGAGGCTGATGATCATTGCAAATGTTCTCCACGTTATGTTTTACTCACAGACACAAATCTGCCGCAAGAAAACTTGCCAGTACCCCACAAATATGTCTTCTGGATGTGCGTACTACCGAATAAGCCAGCAGTAAGGATGCAGTCTCCATATTTAAGGCAAAATGCCCGTATAAGTACCCGTTTATATCATATTCAAGGATAACGGCGTGTGTTTATTGACCCCCTTACGTTTTCTTCAAATATTGAAATTTAGCACTAATACTTGACAAGTAGATTTTGATGTTGGGATATATGGAGAATTCAGCGTATTTAACACTGTAACAATGGGATCGCGGTATCTTTTTCCTTTTCTTTTTCTTACTCCACAACCGCAGTCTATCGTCCGAGTGCAGTAACACACCTCACGGCAGAAGCTGGCCAGTTTCAGACGTTAAACATATCGTGGCTTGCCCCAGCTGCCCGTTCACACCCACTCACCGTCACGGAGAATGTCGCATTCTACCTGTAAGTAAGAAAATTGAAGGTCACTTATCGCCTTTCACTGGTTCGGTAGTTGATTGGATGTTTGATCTGGGTACTGCGAAGGCTTCCCGAATAAGCAGTTTGGCCAAACGGTGGTCCAGCTTTTCTCAAATAGCCCGACTGCCGTCTGGTTCACCTACAGCCTTTTTGGTGAGTACCAATCACGAGAGCCAAAGAGCCGCCATTGGTGCATTTTATTATCAGCACAAAGGCACTGCCTGTTGGTCAGTAATCCATATATCTGCCTGGACGGGCGATTATGATTTAGCGCCGATAAAATCCAGTCATGGACTATTAGCGGTCACGAGGCAATTGTGGATTAAGCTCACCTGTTCGCCTGGTTTTATGGCTGTATGCTTCCCTGTATGTAAAACATACAAAAAGTCATACCGCTGCAAAAAAACCTGCTCGGCTGTTCGGCTATGATGATATTTCGAATATCGCACCAACTGAAATGTGAGGTGGCCTGACGTACTGCATTCAAATAAAACAAACCACAAATGAGAGATTCAGCTGAATTCAGTTGAGTCTCCTGCAAAAAACAAATTCGTAGGTAAATAGGAGTATTTATCGAAATCTGCCCAAGTTGGGGTCAAGTGGACATAAGGTTGACGGGAACTTGAGGACTGCGTCTACCTGATGAACCCCAAGAAGGTCGAAACTGGTGGTGGGCTGTTGAAGGGTTTTCAGCGATCTCCTGAGTAGTGTATAGCTCTTAGACAACCTGCTTGACTGTTCGGCTATGATGATTAAGGTTCATTCAGCAGGAGTAACGTAGGTATAAGACACTGAGCTAGCACGTAAGATATCCGAAGGTATATCCAAGTAGGGTCAAGCATAATCACTACTGATAAGGTCTAATAAGGGTGAAACTCGAGTCCTGTTCTCCGTCTGTATGGCACGGACTAACCGGAGTAAGTGCTTTGTGGCCGGATGAAAATCGTTCATCAGAGTGTGACTTGAACACAGGAACTCAACTACCAATTTAATGACCTGCGGCCAACCAAACATCTGAGTTAATTAGTAATCTAACGATTCCTGTAAGTTGATAGATGCTAAACTTCTTTGAGTAAATCGAACAAAATCAGTCAAGCTGGCATTTGACTAAATATGACAACATCTCGATGTATTTTATTTCCTCTCAGTCAGTGACACATACCTTCACGGTTTGTTCTTCTGCAAGAAACTGCTGTTCTTTGCCGGTCACACGGTATTTCTGTGATGAGACTTATGTCTCGCCAGTGGGTGCTGTAAGGAGATTCTAAAGTGTAGTCGGAGGCAAGTAAAAATGGGCCAGCTTCTCGTTTAAGCCACGTTTTGACAACTCGCTTATGTTCTCGAAAGCAGAGCACCATTGGCATGCTCCCTGCAATTTAAGCTGTTGGTTTCTAGTGTTTCCTTGTTTACCCGATAGGATAACGCTGTTCAATCTGAATCCAACGGATAGCAGTTCGAATATGGCAAGTGTTTCGACAAAAAATCAACCAATCCAGATCACTGTCCCGGCAAAATCTGATTCCGAAACTTACTATCATCACATGGTCAGAGATTTGACGCCTGACGCATTCTACCAAGTCTCTGTGCAGGCCGTGACCACAGGCAACGTTACTGGTCATCCAGCAGTCATCAGTTCTTCACCGCGAGTCAATTCAGTGCCACCATCAGAACCTCCTACTCACGTAAGTTGGTCGCCTTGGAGCACTGATCCGTTGGCAATGACCCAAGAGGGTGAAGTCCATTTTTGACAACCCTGCACCTTGATTTATCACAAATTCTCCAGCTTTTAGCCCGCTATTTCTCGGTTTTGGATGACTTTGCCCAAGTATATGACACAGACATTGCTCACAAAATCACTCACAAAATGCTAGGAACTTCGGGTACATTCGGTAGTCTGCGAGAATTTCTAATTGAAATTTTTCCTGTAAGTGAAGCCAATCTATGCTGAAAGCCGAAAAGCCCTGTACAGGTACTCCGTCCTTAGTAGGAAGCTTCTGCAGTGAGCACCTCGCAAAAATCCAGTAGGGAATTCCGAATCTGCCACCTCACAGCTGGTAGTCTGAACACTTAATCGCTCAGCTGCGAGAGGCTGATTATCATGGTGACTAACTCATAATGAGACAGGACATGGCGCCACTCATCATTCAGTCACACAAACCACATCACATGGTCGCGTATTGACTAGCTCCTCGAGTGACGATTTCTTAGATGGAAGTTCCACTCATCTCGTGAAATTACTCGTCCTTTGAACAGCTTCTTATGCTGATCGCTGCGAACTCGGCAAATGACATTGCGGACGCAGAAAACTACTTCTCAGCAGTGACATGGTATCCGAAAAGGTCATCAGCCACCACAGCCATCGGTTGGCAAATATGTACCACAGGTCCTCTGAAGGCGTGTGTTCTGAAGTGTGTTCTGAAGGCCGCAGCAGTCCTTCGAATGAAGCCTTCCTAGTATTTCCAGAAGAAACCCAAAGTAACACAGATCACCCTGGACATAGAATGGGTCCAGTAATTTCCTGATCAGCTTCAATCCAGGTGACCGTCCCACTCTGTTGTAGAAAGACTATGAAAGTTCGTTTTCTGGTTATTGGTAATCTGTTACCGAGGGGCTAACACCAGATGTGCGCATACTTCTAAAGATATGCAGCGAAAAAATTACGAGTAGGCTAGCGAACAAGTGGCCAGTTATCACATTTTTATCATGGTTGCTTAATTTGTAGTTCAGTTGTAGCAAGGATTCCCCAGAATTCAAAATCATCGTGTAGACCACCGGACGACACTCATCGTATGGTTTATAATCCACGGCAACCATTGCGTTGCGGCATTTCTTGATGATTGCGGGCACAAGCGTCTTAAAAGTATCTCTTAAGTGTTATCTACCCCTATAAGGGGAGAGGGATAGTCAGTCTGACTTTTTTGGGTAGTCTCTTGGTTAGAAACGACACGACTGTAGCTCCAACTACGATGGCTGATGAATAATTTCGGGTTGATTAACTTGACTATGATCACTCTGCCCAATTTTTCAAGCTACCCGAGGGCCTTGCTCAGACCCGGTGTGTTTACCTGATTTATACATTTACCTGATTTCTACACTAAACGGGCACTTACTAAGTAGGCACTTAACTAAGGTCATCTACATGTGTTAAGTATTTGCCTACATTAGTGAGTTAGGTCTACGTCGGGTGTCATAGGCTTTGAACGAACACTTAGTCGGAGTATAGATCTTGATAATTGAGTCCGAATAGTGGGTGAGGATACACCAAATTCATCTGAGCGTTCCGTTGTTCTCCCGATATAGTTTTCGCTTACCTGCATGGTGCGTTTCATAGGAGTGCTTGTTGTTCCTCATCTGATTCGGCTCGTTCCTCGGACCATACCGGACCAATAAAACTATCCTAAAAGTATGACGTGTTCAGTTAAGCTCAAAAATCCATAAAAAGTATTTCAATCTGTCCGCTGAAAATGATGTCGAGTTTGAGGCTACTATCCAGTCACGTGAGCACTGTGCTTATCAGCACAATACTGACTCCTGTTAAGCCTTAGGTCGAGGGAATCACTGAATTCTAAGATTGTTGATCGAGTGCAAAATATCCTTTGAAATAATTAGAAGGCGTAGCTCATTTTTCTACAACGAAATGGCATTTTGAGCATTGTGCTGATCCACAATTCCACCAGTAGCAACGGCTGGATTGCAAGAGCTACTGATTCTTCTAGAGTACGGCATTCGACTTTCACTTGCTGGGCCCAAGGTGGATCGGTCCCAGCAAATTCTGATTGCAACCACTCACTGTGGAACAGAATTCTGAATGTTTTTAAGAAGGTCGATCTGATCATGTAGTCCTAACGATAGGTGTATCCTGAGACAGATGATATCACTACGCAGGAGTCGATGGCTTGTGAACAACTAAATTTAGCCTTGTCAGTAATTTTGTCCCCTACTCCAAAACTTCCCTGAGCAACTTTGTTTTGTCTACATGCTTTCCTTTAAGGTCAAAGTTATATCCATCGGCGCTCGCACTGCTACAGTTCTTTGGAAACCTCCACCCTTGAGAGCTCAGAATGGCGAACTCATTCTGTATCGAATCAACATATCCTGTGATGACTGGCTTCGACCCCGCCAAATCAACGTTTTTGGAGAACAACGTCAGCTAATTCGAGGTAAACATTTGCTAATTCGTGCGCCAGCACAGCATAAAACTAAGTTTAGTGTATTGTTTTCTATTACACCAAACTGTACTATACTACACTACGCTATACTATACTGTACCGCTGTCACCGTTACAGTACGATACGAATATTCCCAGGAGCCGCTCATTAGTTCACCATCACTGTGGTGATTGATAACGTGGTGGAATTCCGCTGAGCAGATAGTTTATGAAAGTGTTGTCTTTATAATGACAGCAGGTCAGGTAGATACTGAACAGAAAACAAAATAGACTTATTTCTTGATACAAGACTAGGAAGTTTTCCAAGCTTGAAACATACTTTGGAGCGCATCCTAGATTGACCCGTATTTCATTCAGCCTCACGAATGCTGCCTAGTGAGCGCGTATATGCTGCTAAATCTAACGAGCCTTGCCTTCGGCAACTAGTGTTGAACATCCACCATCCTCGAACTGATGCACTTTGGTTTATCCAGTATTAGTTGATTCTAGTGATCTGCAACCGCTAATCACGCCGGCCTCCTTGGGTTGTTTCACTCAGGCTGAAAATATAGCTTGAACTATTCTTTCCTTGCTTCCCATGGTCAGACAATCGAGGTTCACCTAGGGCGAGGAGTTCTATCCTGTAAAGCTTGGGTTATTTCTCAACAGATTCTACTTGCCTTTCCACCGTGCCCCACTTCTTCGCCCTGGATAGTCCCCCATGCCAGATTCCAGGCTGCAGAGGTTGTGTGGCCTTTCTTATTTGTTAGTCGCGTCGCGTGAGCGAAAGTGACTCTTTCCGACGGATAAGACTGTAAATGGGCTTTTTGTCTCAAGGACTGACCCACAATGTGGTGGAGCGCTGATCTGACCTGAGGACGCAGATAGCAAGACACAAGCCCCGTGTTTCATGAACAGAACCGAGCTGTTGGTCTTAAAAATATATCAGCTGTACCGATTGGTGCACCAGAAATGGAGGAATCGCCACTGTCATTAATAGGAAAATGCTGGTCCTCTGGAGGGAGGGAACACCGTACCTTTCTAAAACACTTGTGCCGCAGCAAGCTGTACGGCTCTACTCTAAGACCACCTAGTAATACAACTTCTCACTGTACGAGGACTCGCTGTCCTCAGGTGGCCTTAAGAGAGTGAGTTCCACTCAGTGTAACCCACGGTGTTATCACAGCACTGACGCCCAAGTATCATAAGTTAAGTATACACGTACATATACATATCAAGAAACGTATTCCGTCATATTGGACATTGTTGCAATTGTGTAGCACATTTAGCTGAAGTTAATTCTGACTTCTCCTGGTGACACCAGATGAGTGTTTTTTCTACGTGTGTCTGTTTGTGTCCAAACATGAAATAGGATTGACGGTTTCAGGAGAAGTTTACCTAGTGAGCTACCAGAAGAGTGAGACCGGTGGTTGGATGTTCACGGGTTTTCAGTAGCATTACAAGTAGTGTCAGGTCGAGGAGCATACCTTTATGGGTTCTAGCCTGTACCTCAAGAACTAGAACACCAATATACAAATTCCAAGTTTTTGGTGGCAGACTGGTACCCAACGGGTAATTAACTCTCCTTGATTTGTCCTCCATTGAGCCAACACTTAGCCAAATTGTGTTCAGATCGTCCCACACACAGCCTGCTGTAAACATCTCACAGGATATACGCTTGAATACGCGCGACTCACATAGAATCAAGCCCATCGATATAGATTGACGCTGGGGAGACCATTCTCGATGAGAATGACCTTCAGATGAGACAGTTTCCTAGTGATCTCTCCAGAGTAGGCTAACTTCAGTTTACAAGGCTTGTAATGCCATCCATCTTATAGCGAATAAGCATCACCAAATAACTTCGGCTTTGTTTCGGACTTACTGGGGCCAGGTGAAGGATTGTGGGCTGTGCCTTTGTCTGAAAACGAGGATTTCATGCAACCCAGTCTAATTCAGGCGTAAGCCTACAGAGGTGCATTACTTTATGAATCACGAAGATGTTTATTTGTTCGTTTTTTGTTTGTTTTTATGTATGTATTTCTGAAACAAAGTGTGGTAAACTGTCAGACCGGAGGCCTGGAGCTGAATTGAATTGAAGTCACGGCTTGCAATATCATTCGCTAGTTACATGTCATCTGGATATTAGACTAACCTCATTTCGGCGGGAATAGTAGACAGCTGTTTAGTGGTGGTTTCTAGTTATAGCGATTGTACAACAAAACGGCTTTTGTTACCCGTATCACAAGCAACCAAATTCAGCTTGGCTCCATTATAATCACTGTTTTCTCCCATTTAGGGCTCACTCCAGCGACAAAATATGAGTTGACTGTATCAGCGGCAACCAGGGGAGGCAATGGTCCAGACTCGCCACTGGTCACGTTCACAACAGCTGCGCGGGAGGCTGAAGTTGACAGGGGATCACAACAAACAGACGCGGGCTATATCATGTCAGGGGTGAGTTACATCATGTATAACATTACCTTCAACATGACTGTGGTATCGATGACTGTCAGGAAGGTCAGATTTCTGAAAATCATCCCAGAAACCTAATGAGACCCTCAAGCCCCACCAAAATCTCAATAGAGGTGCCGGTGAGCATCCAGACCAGTCAATCAATTAATCAATTCAGCAAAGGTCGACGAGTGTTCAGGCACGCTACAGAAGCAAGACCGATTATGATAAGTGTTCAGATATTTGGTAGATGCTCGGTCGATGATGATGAGTGTTTACTAAACGGCCATCAGACAGCCCGGATCAATGTCAAAGGTACCCTTAAAATAGCGCGAGGCTTTTTGTAACTTTCGCCTCGCTTGTTTGCAATACAGCTGTTGTTGGCGAATCATTTTCCGGCACTAAGGCACTGGAGTGGAGACACCAGTAAGTATAACGATGACCTATTTTCGTTCATCCCTCAAGTGCGACAACATTTAGGAGATTTTTGGGTGTGGTCTCTTTAGGTGGGAGAAATCTAATGAAATTTTTCCTTAGAAATCCATGTTGTCCTCAATGGCATGCTACTTACGAACAATACGTATTCGGATTCTCGAATTTACGACTGACTTTACAGTTGGTTGTGGAACAGTGACCTTTCTAGGCACTTACGTCAAGGCAGTGGCATGAGTTACGGGTTCTACGCGAATCCCCTGGTTAAACGAAACGGCTAGTAATCGAGTCGTAGGGAGTGGAAGCTGGAAGTTGTCGTTGACGGTTGATCAATTATTAGTTATAAGCCGCTTGGTAGAATAGGGCACTTCTGGGTGTCACAGCTTCATTCACTTGGGATGATGGAATGGTAAAGGACACCTATGGAAAATATCCACTGTCATTTAGGGCAGCCTTGAAAACAGCAGTAGACTGAAGTTGACAGCTCTGATTCAACAACGTTGCTAATTACATTTTCGGATCATGTTTGTTGAAGTCTGCAGCAGCCGATATGAGCCACCCGCAAACCTACTCTCATCATCGTCTAACAAAGCACTTATATTTGCTGTTCAAATCTCATCAGGGAATTGCTGGCTAAGCGAATTTCTTGAGCACCCGTCACCAGTTTATCACAATCGATATTCCCACCTTCTGATGTATGAAACTTACTACCAACCTGGTGAACGGATAGACCTTAACTGTATATTGACACTCCACCCAACAGTAGTATACGAACACATGCTTTAGCCCTGACAGCAGCTGCATCGACCGAATTATCATGCTGGAAATCCGTGTACCTACAGGACGTCCAGATCCTTTGTATCGTACTCTCTCTGTACAAGTACGAGAGCACGCTAACTGTTCCTTACCTCAAGGTATTGTTTAATTGGAGGCTTAGCCTAAAAACAAACAAGAATCTAACAACAGTAAGAAACTTCTCTCCAGTCACCATTTTCCCCTACTGAAGTTATACAAACGAACAGAATCACCAGTGCTTCATCTGTTCACAGAGCTGAGTATTTTGGTCGCGGTGGTTTCATCGCCGACCGGCTGACGTCAGTGCACCGTTGTAAAGTGGAGCGGTGTGGCATTGCATCTTCGCTGATTACTTGCATGCATGCTTTTATATGCGTGCTGTTAGTTGGGTCTAAACTTCGCTTATGGTTGGTTGTTTGCGTGTGCAATGCTGTTGGACGTCTCGTTAGATTGTGTTCTGATTGGTCGACGTCCACGTGATCTTAGGACTATGAGGACAATACAGGCCTGTGGAAGACTGATTAAGTTTTTCTTCCTCTTTTATGAAAAGAAATAGTTTATTGAACAAAGCATTCTCTTCTGTGTATGTGCATCTTCACTCAATTTCTTGACGTATTCTCTGTTTTGAAGCAAGCAGCACACCCAATGATGACCAACAACCTATACACTTGCAGAAGATTTCGTCTACCTTGCAAAAGACTGAGGTATAGTCCTCCTAATATCACCTCGCAGATTGAACAGGTAGTGGGGTGCATTCGACCACAGGTAGACTATCTCTTACAATGTCGTGGCTTGTTTTGCCTGAGCAGAACCCGGACTATTCAGTCTCACCTAGCAGGCAATATTAGAATCAGGATACAGGAGGAACTATCAACCAATCTTACGGGGGTGGCTTTGTTCAGCGTTCTTGCAACATAACAAGGTCCGCCATGGTTGCTTGATCAACTTCGTGACTGACGATGTGATGGGAGGACCCCCAAAGCCCCCACACTCCTGAGAGCATGGATGTTGTAACTGCAAAATAATAAGTTGTGCTGTGAGACAGCATTGGGAAGGCCCCGACTCTTTAGGTTATAGGCGATTTGCTTGAGATTGGCGACGAGTTCTCCTACCTAGGAAGTTCTGTATCTTCTTGTCTTAATGTTCTCCATGAAGAAACTCCTGGCATAAGCAAGAATGTTCTGCGGTTGCTGAAATTCGTTAGTTGTAGCTGCAAAAAGGTGTCGGGTTTTCGAACGAAAGCAAGGCTTGTAGTGCTCATTTGCGACAGGAAATCTTGTACTTGGCCTCTCCGCGAAGATGTGTGGATGCTAGCGGTTTCTGATCACCATTGTCTCCACTAGCTGAGTTCTATAAGGCTAGCTGATTGGACCAGCGGACATATTTTTGGCAGTGAAATGAAATGAAAATAATCGCTTGGCTCTAAAATCCTTTCACTGCGTAGCCGCCAAGTCACCCGAACAAAGCACAAGGTACGAGGGATACTGCTAATTCGCCCTAGCCCAGACAGGAGTGGTCGGAATGCTGGGGACGGACTTTTCTTCCAGTAAGTTCGCGCCTTAACGACTGGGCCATCTCGGGCAGTGGAGCAAACAAACTGAAACTGTGCTCTCAACACTGCGTACGTTATGTGCTTTGAAGATCTAAAGAGCGACCGCTACACCGAAAGTTGCTTGTGAAGCCCGAACAAGACCGGCAACGGATTAATGTTCAGAGGATGACCTGGTTACGAATTATAAAAAGCTCGAAAACACCTATCAGCATAATTCTTGGTGATAGCAAACAACTGACCAAATTGAATAAAGACTTCTTATTGATCCATTTAAATAGGCTTCACTATCATATTGGTGACCCTATCCTTAGTTTGAAGTTTGCGCGTGGCTTGAAGGGTTCTATTCCAAATAATAAGAATGCCTATTGACTCTAGTCTAAATGTCTTATTTCAGGCGTCTGTTCTGAGTAGCGCCCTCAAACTTGAAGACCGAAGACTTTCTGAGCACACACGATAGAGTGAGAAAAAATACACGCATTCAGTTAGGGTTGTTAGAATCTCCATCATGCCCCAGACGTCGTGACTAATTCCATGCGTTAAGTTGTTAACAAATGTCATACATGCCATAAAAATTAAACGCTATTCATGAGTTCGAATAAGCACTAAAACATTAAGATTTTGTTTATTTCAAAGAAGGGATAAACAAAGTGTATGAAAATCCACAGGAACAAAATACGTCTAATTACTGTGTCATTTTTGTTGGGAATCATCAGTGTGCTTATCCAAGAGGTTATCGGACGATTTTAAAACCAGCGGTCTTATTATTCCAAGATGTTGCATCTGGATGCTTTAGAATAATTCGAAGTATAAAAGTGCGCCAGTTTTTTGCGCTGCTACTGAGTTTTGTCAGGTAACGATATCTCTGCCTCTCTCACTTGCTCAGGACAATGCAGGAAATCCTTCGAATGTGGGGGAACGCAGTCCTCCATCTTCTGATCGAGGAAAACTGTCATCACGTTTGCGCGCGGTAAGCGTTTGTTTTGAAGTGTTTTTGATATGCTAGCTTCTAACTTCAGTTGCATTCAACGTTCCACATCTTCGGCTTCCGAATGCAGTCAAGTTTCATACCCACTTTCATCAGTGTTTACGCAACAGGACGGATACCTGAAGAACAGCTTGTATTTACGAGGCCACAGGCCATCTTATCTGTCTTGTTACTTAGCTACAAACTGGTCAACACATCGTTGCCCGTTTGTTTGAGATTGTAACAATTCGCAAGAAGCATTATCTATTGAATCACCCCTGGTTTGTGACCTGCTGTCAGGTCGATAAATTGAGGGGTTTGTTTTCTTCTGGTAAAACTTTACTACATGGTCCACCAAATCGTGTTTTTTTCTATCCCATAAAAACTTTCCAAATCCAGAACATTCTTCCATGCCAGAAGACAATGTTTCCTAACCTGCTCGCGGGCGAGTGCTACTCAGACAACAGTTCCCATTGATTTGTATGTCTGGAACTTTCGTCAGTCCGTACGAAATCTGTCGGATTTCTGTGGTCCAGTTCAGACAGACATTCGTCAACTGAGTGGAGAGAAGTGGTGTGCTGTCCTTTTTGAAGCAAAGATAAGTTGATCAGAAAACCAAAACACACTTGACTATAAAGAAACAGACGACAATCATCATCATTGACAGCAATACGTCTGTGGTAAGTGGTTTAGCTCGTTTTCATACAACGAGGGGGTAGAAGTGCCCCAGGAGGGTGAGAGGACAGAGGCAGGATGGGTGCAGTTGGTACAAAAAGCCCTGTGTCCCTGGGGAAAACGGTTAAGAACGAGTTCCCTAACTCATCGAATACACTGAGGATCACGTTGGAGTAGGGATGGGATCGGAAGACCATCCATTGCGAACCTTATCTGATATATATGAGAGCATGACGACCCATAAAAATTTAGTCCTTGTGATCAGCAAATAACAGCGTACTGGCCACTGGGAGCGGTACGCGACACGTCCTACAAACTTTCCAACCATATTAAAAAAATCACTTGGACCTAACCAGAAAGGTGCGAAGATTCCACTGCAGCCAGTCTTAATTTGGCCGCTTACGCTTCGTGCTGTTCATCATCATCATCAACAACAACAACAACGTCATCATCATCGTCTGCAAAAACCACGTACTTGCTGTACTGTGGTTCTGGGTGCCACAGTTTCGTTCAGCGATGATTTGGGGAGGTGAGGCAAATAGCTGCGCGTCTGAAGCTGTAGCTGACATAAGTGATGCATAAATACAGGGTTGTCAGGGTCCTGTTGCCACGTTGGTGCCTATCTTTATCGTTTCAACAGAAAGCGAGCGAGGGTGCAGTGAATGCTGTTAGGCATCTCCGTGTGCACATCTGCCGTGACGGTCCAAGGTGATGGGCTCTTCGATCTGGTTTGATAAGACTTCATGAAAAACTGTCACATAACCCACATACGGGGTACACTAGATGCTTAGTTCCATGCAATCCATCCACAGAGATACCGGTTTGCATCTGTCCGAAAGCAAGAGAAGTTAAGGGAGGTAAATCTTTCATCCTTTACTTACGAGCTTGTGACTGTATAAGAATTCGCAACCAACGTTTCTTTTTTTCTCTTTTTTCTTCGCTGTGTATCCTTGGTATCTATTCGCAGTTTTACTTTCAACAAACTGCTGATCAAGGTACTTCAATCGTATTTCGAAAACAATGAGTGAACCACCTGGATGTAACTTTTTATTTCCCTGGATCCACAAGATCATTATCATCCACAGCATAACATCGGTGTTCAAACAATGGCGATTGGCTGCCGTACAACTATAGTTTATTCGAAAGCCTAATTGTGGGTAAAAAACAAAATTGTACCAGGAAGGGACTGGGTACCAGCCTCCCACAAACATTCCGAGATGTCTACACTTCCACACACTCATTTGGAAAATCTGGATGGAAACTGACAATAAGAACATCATTGACATTGACAGCACCCACACTTTTCGTGATTAATCTCATAACCCTCTGCCAGGTGGAAAGTTGACCACCGCTCCTTTTGCGCCACTGTGAATTGGGCACCGAGAAACAATGATTCATCATGCTCGTTACATGACCAAAGCACCGCAGCTTTTGGCGCTGGGCATATCCTTTGTACCAACTGAAACATTAGGCGGCCTCTAAAGAATACTATAAACAAGACATTTATCTGGGATTCATCTAAGTCCCCCTTTAACATGTTCAAATGAAACATAAGGATGATGCCAGGCTAATCAGGGAATACGCATTACCGAAAGAGACAAGTTTCCAATTGTGATTAGAGTGTGACGCCTTGACTACCTGTCATTTAGGCTGAGCTGATTGGTTTGTTCGTGGACCGCGTTGTTTCCCAATGATGAAGCCAGTTTTGAAACCGAACAATGTTTTTCTAGGTACCGTGTGTTTGGCGGGTATTCTTTTTAAGAGGTGACAGTGCAAACAGTAACCATTCAAAACCTCTTGAGTATCAGGTAAAGCTTATCAGGTTAAGTTGGTGTGGCCATGTATTGCGCAGGCCCAGTCAGATGGTCTTTGTAGTCCTTGTAATATGGATTTTGTCGTGACTAGAGTCTGCAAGGGATTCTCCACTTGGCAGCTAGATACCCGAAAAACCTCATTTGATGAACCTCCGAAAAACCCAACAGCACAAAGAAGGAGCGAACGAAACACTTTCCACACATCAAAAATATTTCGGAAATGACTGAATGAGTGTTACGACAGCACAATACTACGGTGGCCAATAAACCAGTGTACATACTGCGGCCATCACTGTCAAAGCCAAGAGGAAAATTGGACACAGTGAGGAAGATTAAATTCACCCAGAAAGATTGTGATAGAAACTACGTTCATCAGACAGGAAGAAGGCTTTCTACCAGACTACAGGAACATAAACTTGTTGTTAATTGATGCAGTCAATTTTTGCTCGACTCCGTGGACGAAGAATAGAACGAATAAGAATCCGACTGGAACGACGTTCACATACTAGCGCATGTGCGAACAAAGAAAGGATTAATGGGAACGTGGCACTCCGGAGACATAATGAAGTTGACTCGAGCTATCAGACACTAAGAACAAAACAACTCTACTACCAAAAGGCTCAAAACTTTACAGAAAAAACCTAAAGAGGCACATATAGGAGGAGTGGGCGGATCCAAATCCAGAAGAATGAACCTGCTTACTGAAACACTCAGTCAAACAAAAGGTAGAAAGCTAAACTGCCCAAAGATTTAAGGACCCCTGAAAGAGAGAAACGTCAAAATAATCGTCAGAAAATCAGAGACTCTCCCAGCAGAAGAAAAAGTCGTATCCGAAGGAAGAATGCAATCAACCAATCAAACCCGAGAAAATAGGAGCGCAATGCAACAAATTGCAAACGGATCAGTCAAATCGAAGAAATAAAAATATTAAAAATAGCAACCGCGGTAGAAGCCAATCCACTGAAAGGAAGGCAGATCACGACAGGATAGACGCCGGAAGCCGATCGGTCAGGACAGGAACAAAGGTCCTGTGACAGAAACCACTTAAATCACCAGTCGAATGCGAAGAGTGCAGACCACAACGCAATAAAAATCGAAACAGACCAGTTGAATACTGAAAAAGTCTTCTTCCACCTAGGGGCCCCCGATAACGGATAGCAGTCTTTGAAAACCATGGAAAGCCAAGCAAACAAAGGGGAAGTACCAAAGCAACCACGCAATGCTGATTTCTCTCGACTGGTGGCAAAACTTTGCAAACTGATTGCCAATGGCGATGAACAAGTCAACAGCCACCTGAGCAACTACCAGTGAAAGCACCCAGGCTACCACTTTTCCGGTATATTTCCACATGCAACTTAACCAATCGTACTGTCAATTACAGTACTAATTATCGGTTGATCCACTGGCTGATCCACTGGTTGACTGGTTGACTGCCAGCCAAGAGCTAGACCGCGAGTCGAGCGGTGTCTTTTAGCGTTCTGGGTAAGTTAGCCCCCGTGTTCTCATTCTTTCCCCGTATATCGTCAAACATTGAGGCCAATAATGAAAACACTTGGAACATATGGATACCACAATCTCCCAGCTGATAGGGTCACCAACGACTCAAAATTAACCGAACGGGGTCGTATGAATTTAACTCCGAACAGGATATCATAGGCCGATATTATACTGCGTCTCAATTCCATCCACCGACTGAACACATGTCCATACCTAATCTCTGGCGTTCAGGCGGCCGCAAGAGGTTTAACCACATTGTTATCCTATCCAGTTTTCTGATAATTTCACCCTTATCTTAATATCATCCTCTGATTTTCTGCGAAAGACAAGGTGACGGTGACACTATAACCAAGTCAAAATATGACCCGCCCAGAGACGCTGCATAATTTCCACATGACAGGTTTGCCGTCATATAATTTCACATTATACATACCATGTACATAAGGATCTTCATACTTTGGATTTGGCATTTTATTAGTAGTGTTCGTCTCCGTACGGCAAGATTAATGACTTTCAGGGTATCGAAGAACACCCAGTGATCACTCCAAGTACTGATCCATTGGCTAGCCTGGCAGCTGATTTTACGGCACAAGGCAGTATTGGTCGGGTGAAACGTACATACTGCATCATACTACGAAATATGCCTCGAGCTCTAATTTAGTTGCTCTAATTTAGTTGATCTTATTGCCTTGATCAATAGCTCCAAGCAGTGGTGATCTTGGTTGCTTGATAATGGTCTAGTTGCGTAGCCGTTAAGCCAGCTAAGGTGGCTCAGGTTCTCAGGTAGTAGTCTCATGAGATGTTCCCGTACCTTGCAGGTGGCATACAGCAGGATCATCTCAGCCAGGAAGATTTCATGTACCACTGATCAGCTAACGAAAAGCTGCTGAGGACAACTGCTAAGGGAATTAAAACAACATAACGTATAAGGTATAAGGAGGCTCTCCGAGGTCTATAGGTTGGACCATGTCCACCTCAAATTGCAGATAACTTTTTCGGATTGAACATGACGTCAATACCGGTGGGTTGCTGAACCCCAGAAAACCTGTGTTCAGCTTCCTATCCTGTGCTGGGAGACGTAGATTACGGCTGTCTCTTCAAAAGCATTTCAGGAAGCACTAAGATGATAAGTGAGTGTGCAACGAGGATAGACATTTAAGTGAAATACACCAATTTGCAAATTAGGTTGGTGTTGCCGGACTCAACCGAAACATCGTCATGTTTCAGTCGATACTTATTTACGATATAGCGGTACATCTTCTTGAAGGAAAGCTACTCATAAGGTTGAGGTTGCTGAAAACTCCACGACAGTCCACGATCGACTCCTTCCCTTTTGGGTTTCATCGGATGGTCGCAGCCTCCGAGTTTCCACCAACCGCATGTTCTACCTGATCACCAAATTTGACTCAGCTGATGTAAAGTACTCACTTGCAATCTTATGAGTGGTGTATTCCGTCAAAAGACAGCCTAACTATCATGGCAACTGAAACAGGCGGTCTTTGCACGGCACATTTAGTTAAATAACAACATCATAAACGTAGGTCCAGCTTGGATTCAGTCGAGTCTACCATTAAAACCGAACTGGTATGCAAAATGAATATATTTTCCGGGTTTCACACAAATTAGGTTCAAGTAGAACTAAGGTTGATGAGAAATCGAGGATTCCGCCTACAAGTTGAGCACAAATTAAGGCGAAACCAGTTGCTTTCGGCAAGCTTATGAGTAATTTTTCTCAGGGAATATATACTACGATATCTCGAATATTGCACGGACTAAAACGTGGGGCGGCCTTTGCCTTTAGGCAACATTCAGTTGAAGATTACTGCAAACGATATTAGGTTAATTCTACCGCTAAAACAAAATTAGTGTGCAAATGAGCGTATTTCGTGAGTTTTCTACAATTTGGGTCCAAGTAAAACATAAGTTGGACTGAAGGAAAACACGAGGAACTTCTCAAAAATCAGTTATTCTGCTCAGGAGTCACTCAGTAGTCACACACAAGTAACCATGTGTTTAATAGCTCCGAATAGTGACTGCCCCTTGGAAGGGACTCTACTAGAGGGTTGCCGTAAGCTGTAGACCGGTCCGGCAGAGTAAACAACTAAAAAAAACAAGTTAGACGCCAGATTCACACGTGCGCGCACATGGAAAATGCAGAACAAAGTGGTTATACTAAGATAATCGATTACTATTTTGTCTAGAGAGACATTTGGAATCATTCAGCGGTTTCCGGGAGGGAATCAGTAACCGTCAGGCGGCTAACCGTGCTGCCCGGCACTATCGAACAACTGTTGGGCTGGGTGCTGGATATCTACAGACCGAGTGGTCTAAAAGTTCGGTGGACAAAAAACAATCACAAAAGTCTACAGAACGTCGTAACAGGTATACCTGTTTCCAAAGGTAACTTGCTTTACAATCCCGAAAAATACTGGGCCACAAGAGACCAATCCTGACGGAAGTTATCCACGAGTTTATTCGTGTGGCCAATGCCAGTTTCTTTCGGTATTCATGACAATAGACTGTTTAGAAGCGGATCGACATCAGCGAATAAAACACAAGACGTATTCGGTCTTCAAACGATGATGGGTTTTACCTCGCATCCGACCAAGATAATAACCGATCTGATTACACTGGGAAGGTGACAGATTTTCCTGAGTGCCAAACTGAAAAGCTCCACCCAAGCGGAATTCCTGCCGACGTTGCCACCGAAAACACCAAATGGTCGCTCACAGTGAGTATTGGACTAAGAATGTTCAATATTCTCGAGAAGGAGTACAAAGATTCTTGCATATGTCGGAACTCCAGTTCATTGACTTTCTCCTGAAGCATTCATTTCAATTCTTTGTGAAATTGGACGTTCGTGTACACACAGCTAGGAATGCCAGAGCACATGCCTCACAAACCTATCATACGTGATGGATCTTCGGTAGGTTCAGAAGAGCCCAGAGGCGTTACAATTTAGGACAGGCTAAAAACAAGGTTTAGTAGATTAGTCATTTGCGTTTGGTTTGCGGTCGAACTTGTGACCAACCATGACAGCCCAGCTTGGTAGGCTATAACGTGTCGATAGAACGCTGGGCCCATGGGTTTCGAGAACAGAATATATGTCACTGAGTATTATTGTGAACTCCCGATTCAGCGCTTGCACTGCATTTCTATTTGTAAGTTGCACTGATCAGTCATTCAAATAAGTGGCATCCAGATATTCATAAACTGCTGGCCAGGAGTTTTGATGTTTGTGTATCAGTTTTTGTCGACTCCGGATAACTGAGAGACATCAGCTTCTGATCGAAAGGGTCTGATTCAGTCAATTTTTTCTCTCTTGGCTCAGATTAACTGACTTCATTCACCCTTTATTCGAAATGCAAACTACATGCCAAAAAAAGGTCCCACAGTTGAACTTTTGTCTCCATAGTTTGAGTTCACACCCTGCACGTGAATCTCTTCAAACTTTTCCTCTCAAACAGGTGGAAAATCTTCGCTACATCGATGATGAAGAAAACCTACTCTTGCTCTGGTCACCACCAGTCAACTCAAAATCTCTGAGTGGATCGGACAGTCTGGCAATGGAGATCGATCATTACCTGATAAAGTGGGGTAAACTGTATCCGGGACCCAACACGGCCAAGGTGGCTGCCGATCAATCACGATTCTTGATTGATGACCTAGGTAAGTCATTTGCACTTTATGGTATCAATCTACAGAAACAGGCCCCCAATTCTACACCCACAGCCCTCGGGAACTCCAAAACGCGCTGTTCCAGTTTTGTATTTACATGATATTCATGTTTTAATTGGTTCAGAAAGCTAGTGATGAAGGTGCGGTAGAACTACTCAACAAGGAGCACACATCGGGAAAACCAAGAGCTAGGTGTCCATTCTTCAGGTGAGTGTGTATTCACAGCTGAATATCCAATGAGAGCCAATCTACTTATCGTGAGTCTACTTAACATGGCAAAGTGCAAACACATAAACAATGAATTCATTGATTTCTCAACGAATCAAGCATAGACCATTGGTTTCAAACGGCTGGTATCCAGACTCAGTGACAGATCAGGGACAACTAAGCATTCTATAGCGAAATCCTTTTCAAAAATTTGATGACTTCCAGGTCAGGGGTCCAGTTGAGCAAATTAGAGTCATTGCTTCCCCTGAACAACTGTGTTGGTGGATAATTGATTTGCCTCACTCCCCCAAAGCCTTAATGTATGTTCTGGAAGACAGGCAGAATTTAACAAGTCAGTCATTTCTGAGTGTGAAATTGAGTCTCTGGATTTCAGTCCTGAACCCCTCTCCGTTCTGAAGAAGTGTGGTGTTCCTCGGATAAACATGATCCCCTTATCTAGTATAACATATCATAGTCACCGTCATATTTGACTACGCTCTACCTTTGCACGGATGCATTTTTTCATTCCAAGATTCAATAAATTGGAAGCTGCTTTCCAATGTCATGTAGTGACAAGTCACTGACATTCGTTCAAAATGACTTTCATCCAAAAAGATGATAAATATTTTCTCCGGGTACTGTTTCCCGTAATGCCCTGCGTACGCGCTGAGTGACCAGGTTGAGGATGATGGTGTTTCCTCCTAACAATGCGGTCCCCCATTGCGTACCTGAAGAACCGCCTTTGCACTGACCGGGCTTGGCCAGTTAAAGACACCCCAACACAGTCTTCCAAAGCTCAAGGAGACAGCGTGAAGATAGGACAGTTGTGTCCCCTTAACGAAGGTCAAGGTTAGGGAAACGCCAGAACCGAAACCTCACAATCTACTTCTGCTCTGTGAGCGCGCATTTACACACAAACGCAGACTTCTATTCAGCTGGTGACTGGTCACGCAGACAAGTTTCAATGTGGCACTCGGTTTGAAGTATGCTTAGCTCTCACGAGGTGGTCCGCTCCACAATTTGTCGTCAAAACACAAAATTGCATCAGCGAGCTAGCAAACCTAAACTCATTATCGTACAAGCTCACAAATATGAACGAATATGTCACCTTTTCGGTGTCTAGCTGCCATGCCACATGAAGGAGCACGAGGGCTGGGATGCTGCCAGGTTGACCAAGCCTAGTCAGGAGAAGTCGAGATGCAGAGGTCGGGTTCGAACCACGGGCCTTCCGGCCAGTAAATTCGCGCTCTAACCACTGAGCCAACTCCCCCCATCCGAATGAATAGCGGTTGAAAAAAAACATCCACCCAGTTGCCAACGTATTGTCCCTTTAAGAGTGGTGTATTGGCCTCGTGGGACTGTTTTTCAGGCCCATTGTCCAATCTAGCTTTGCTTCTCATGAGAGTCCACCGAATGGTGCGGGGATATCAACATGTCCCTAATTGTTGTGTATGCTCCGGCGATGTCTTAGTTGTCTAAGCTCTACCTCTGTGTTGGTAGTTTACCATACTAATAGCCCAAGATATCGACGAGATGTCTTGAACCGAGTATCTCTGGTTGGCTCAAAGACAGAATGTGAAAAACATCGACCGCTAAACTAACTGATTAAAATGGGGACCGTTGATCAAACACTTTGATTTGTTCGGTGAGTCAGTTTTCACTGATCGATGCATATCAAGTGGCTGTTTGAATGTGAGCCGCGTTCAATGTGAATGGTGTCGAATAGGTTGTGACGTTTATTTGAATCAGTCATTAGTGCAAAAACAAATTCAAGTGTGGCGTTTTTATTTTCTTGCGAATGAACCTTTCGATCGGTGTCGGTAATCTGCGTCAGGAACAGCACACTCGGCATCATGAAGGTCAGAAAAAACGGGGCTTGACTGTCACCTACCGTGGCGTGGTCAACCTTCGAGAGCCCGTTTGATTTGTTGAGGTGTGAAAATCGCATGTGCGTGGGTTGAAGCTGAGGTCAGCTAGGCACGCTAGCGGTTGGTATTTAAAATGCCCCAACCACAAAGGGGATAGGGACAGCCCGTCATTTCGATTGTCGCAGACATGTGTGAGTGACCAGAGGGTCCTGACAGCTTCGTTCCACGTGCTACTGTGAATCAACTGCAGTTCTCAATAAAGGCGTGCAGAGGTGAGCTCCGCTTCGGTTTTTGCAATTACGGATGGAGGTTTAGAGGCGGAAAGTGTGCAAGCTCCCTTCGTGATTTGCCACGAGCAGTCTCAGTCGCCAGCCAGATAAGTAGCATCGCAGCCCTCACAACAGTGCTGTACGCGCAGTCAGTTTTATCAGCTGCTCTTAAAGTTGGGCTTTTGAACAAACAACCGATTCAAATCAAGTCATCATCACCATCGACAGCATGACATCAGTGTTCAACACTGATGCTTCGCTGCCGTACAACAATAATCTATTTGAAAGCCTTATTGTGAAAAAAAAGAATAAAGGTGGACGGGGAGGGGACTTAGTGCAAGCTTGCTACAAACATTCCGGAGTGCCTACACCTCCGGACACTTATTCAGACAATCTGGATAGAAAGTGACAACAAGAACACTACTGACCTCGGTTGGCAGCCATATCTTGCAGCATATCCAACCAGGCGCAGTGAGGATCACGCGGTCCCCATCCTGGAAGGCGACTAGCACCGATAGCACCCGAACATTTCGTATTCTCCTTCATACCCCTCTACCACGTCAAGGGTTGGCCACCTCTCTGCTTCCGCCACTCTGAGTTGGGCACGGAGAACAGCGCTCTCTTCGGCAAACGATGGTTCGGCATACGCAACCCATGTCTCAACCAACGCAGCTTCTTGTGCTGGACACATTCTTCAATGGAAGTACCCACTGCACAACCGAAGACTGGCTTTCTAATTGCCTCGTTACGGATTCGCCGACACCAACCCATACAAGCTATGGTTCTGGGACAGCGATTGTCGAACACCTGAAGACGTCTCAGTTCCGCTGCTCGAACAGGCCAAGTCTGACAGCCATACAACAAAACGGCCTGCACTGTAGCTTGATACACACGTCCCTTGAGATTCAGGGATACACCACTTTGACGCCACAGGTGTCTCAAGTTAGCAAACGCGACCCGGGTCTTGCAGACTCATGCACTGACGTCCCTCCACGATACGTAAAACGCTCCACAACTTCCAGTGCCTCTCCCTGGATTGTAAGTGGCGTGTTCAGTGACTGCATGTCCAGGAGCATGACCTTACACTTTGTGGGTGCAAAGTGCTTACCAAAGGACGGGATGACTGTGATCAGTTCATCCAAAAAGACCGCCTTCTCCTCCTCTTTGGAAACGAGAACGGTGTAGTCTGCATATTCCAGATCGACAAGGTTTTCGTCAGAGGCTATTGGAACATCGGGGTTTTGGAGACCTTCCAGCGTTCGTCTCATTATCTCATCGATCACGAAGTTAAATAGGAATGAAGAGAGTGAGCATCCCTGACGCACACCACTTTGTGTACGAAAGCTTTTGGAGAGCTCGCCGTATACTCTAACACGTCCGGAAGCCCGAGAATACAAAGAGCTTATTATGTTCACGAACTTCCGGGGCATTCCTTGGTGGGCAAGCGTATCAAGAAGAACAGACCGATCAACCCAATCGAATGCGCCTTGGAAATCCAGGAAGAGTGGAATTGTGGGTCGCTTATACGTATGGCGTTGTTCTAGCACCTGACGAAGTGTGAAGATTTGGTCAACGCAACCCCTACCAGGCCGGAATCCCGCTTGCTGCTCTCGAGTCGGTGTCTCATGAGCCACTATAAGGCGACCAAGCACAAGTAACGCCAAGAGTCTCGTTACGACCGGGATCAAGTTGATCCCCCCGTGGTTGCCACACTCACTACGAGCCCTTTTTTGAAGATGGACACTATTACCGATTCTCCCCAGTTGTCTGGGACAGACTCCTTTTTCCAAATGCAAGCGAACAGATCAGACAAGCGCTGACTGAGGACTTCATCCTCATCTTTGAACAATGCGGATGGGAGGTCACCGGACCAGAAGCTCGGTGGCGCTTGAGAGAACATACGCAGTTGTAAACCTCCGATGCCGTAGGCGGTTCCACGTTCATCGTCCAGGGTTCTACGTCATCTGTCGGCTCCAGATGAGTGGCAGCTGGTGGCCACGACAGTTGTTGTTCAAAGTATTCGGCCCACCGGTCGAGGCGTTCTTCTTTATTCAAGATGGTCACCCCTTTCCGATCCGTGATGGTTTCGCTCACCGGTAGCTTCCTGGGATCGGTCGCACGGATCAACTGAAATAATCTTCGGGCATTACCGTCTTTCTGGGCCTCTTCCATTTCCTTGGCTTTCTGTGTCCACCATACTTCACGGTCGGCTCGCACGCTCACTTTCACTTGACGTCTAATAATTCGTCGCATCAAGTTATGTTCGTGACCGGCTGGGATATTTCTCCGAGATTTAAGGAGTGCCACCGTTTGGTCTGATATCCAGTACTTGAGTGCGCCTGGTGGTGCAGTGCCACAGGCAAAATTTCGAGCACCGTGCAAAAAGATGGCAATATCGTCCCAATATGAGTTCATATCTGATGGTGGAGTATTTGAAAGAAACTCTAGAAGGCGATTCTGGCAAGTTCGTCTAACGTCCGGATCTGCCAGTCTTTCAGTTGCCAAGCGGTTTGTCCGCACCCTACGCATCCCGGGAAAACGTAGGGAGAAGCGACTTCGGACGAGTTCGTGGTCGGAAGCTACAAATGTGTTCCAAAAAGACCGGCAGTCGGTTATTGATCCGCGCCATCGGTAACTGATGGCAATGTGGTCGATATGAGCTTGTGGCCGGCATGCCGTTGGAGGACAGCATGTGGCCAGACGACTTCGGCTATTTCGGAAGTTAGTACTGCATAAAAACAGCCTGCGGTCAGCACACAGCAATCGTTCACCAATGTCCGCACGTACCGAGTCCAATCCATGTCGACCTCCTAATCGAGTCTCAGATACACTAAGCCTGTCCACTTGTGCATTCAGATCTCCGGCAACCACCACGATATCTGAGCTTTTAGCTCGCCGCAGCAGGACATTCAGGGCGTCGTAAAACCTGTCTTTGACAGCGTCGGAGCTACAGTCAGTTGGGGCATAAGCAGACACGATAAACAGACATCTCTCAACTTTCCGCTTGTAAGACTGCTCCACACACTTTGCCAGACGAACCGCACAGAGGCGACTATCAACAGGTAGCCAGTCAAGCAAGGATGCTTCCGCTCGCTGACTCAGAATGATACCAACCCCTGCACATCCCGCCGCAGCAGCCTCTGGTTCACCAGAAGTGCGTAGCTGGAAGCGAGTGGAGACTGATGGGGCGGTTACCTCAACCACCGTTCTTGCATCTTGAATTCCTGTTTCTGAGACACAGCACACACCAATGCCAAGCGAGTCCAGTGTGAGAGTAAGAGCAGCTTGTCACCTGCTTGCTTCGGAGTGCGTCGAAGCCTGAAGATTGATTTCGAGATGCCTGAGGATGTTGGCGCCATGTGACGAGCAGATGTTGCACGCAAAACCGATTCAAGATGAACGGAGTCATCAGTCCTAAGTGCTGGACCTACAAGGAGAGAGTTATTAATGGGGTGGAGAGAGGGAGGAGAAAACGTTCGTGAAAGAGGATGAAAGGGAGACGTCAGCAGTAGCCTGTTTTCGCTTACCCGTCCTGCTGTATGCAGTAAGTAAGGCGACCCGGCTGATAACACCACGCAACGGCCGATGTGGCATGAGTTTATTGTTAGACGTAGGTATAATGGTTGTACGTCGGCTGGGATACTGTCAGGGCGTCCACACCTAGACAGGAGGACGATTAGGGTCCTCAACCAAAGTCTTTGGCTCAAAAGCCTAACCGCGAGGCAGCGGTGTTTGGTTGGAAATGCAAAAGCATTACCATTTCTACGTAACAGGTTGCCACATATTCCCACGCCCAACCTGGAGGACCAGGAGACTGTGTTCGTCAGACCTCTAACCATTGACCAACTTGGTATGAGAGATTCTTCAAGTGTTGGGCGGAAATCCTCCAGTATAGCTCAATGGGTCGCTGAGGTGCGCAAACCGTCACACCACGGTAAGGTCCACCCTCCTCGTGACGGTTCAAATCAAGTGAAGTTCTTTGGAAGAAGGTACTTTCAAAAGCAAAAGGAATTCTCTATGATGGCTTTTTTTCCAAAGTGAATCGTATGGTTGAGCAAAACAATAAAAAACATTGGTGGTTTGTCCCTTCTAAGAGTGAACATATCCACCTGTACAGATGTAAAAAATCGGATGAGTCCAGCTTGCGCTGGCGGAGTAGTGGCAACTCTCCGGAAGGTCAGATTCCTGAAGATTATCCCAGAATACCCGAAACCTACTGAAACTCTCAAACTACACTGAACGCCGATCAGACAGCCTGGGTTAAAGTTAAACAGTGCCCTCCAAAATATAGTGCGAGACAGGCTTGGACCAAGGTCAAACAGTTTCTTTAAAAATGCAGCGCGAGGCCGTTGTACTTGCACGCACTCACTTGTTGCAATAAAGCCGTCGTGTTCCCTGTCGGCTAGTCTTTTTTCCGGCACTAGGCACTGGAGCGGGGACAGCAGACAGATATAATATTAACATTTCAGATGTTCGTTGCCTAAACCCCGGAACGGCCATTGGAAATGCACTGCTGATGAGCTCTGATAAGGGCGAAACTCGAGTCCACTGCCTCCACCCTTTGGTGTGGACCCACCAGAATGATTTCACCAGGACAGAAGGACAATTGTTCAAACGAGAGTGATGTAAGTGTGCATTCTACAAAAGTCCCGCAACCACTAACATCTGAAAATGGTATTAGTTTTGTCCCAAGCACCTACTGATAGAACTTGCCCTTTTATAAATTCTAGGTGTATAATGAACTGAATAAATCGGGAGACGCAAAGTGTCACCGTCCAAGCAGCACACAACTACGATGAGTGAGCTCAGGAAAACGTGGAATTCGCTAGTCGACAATATGAACAATAAAATAGTTTGGCCTGGAAAACCAGAGTTCCCGTCATGGGAAAGCAAATCTCTGATAATTGGATAATTTAATAATGTAAAGAGTCCTAAAAATAGAATCAATTAGTTCCCCATGGTACATTGGTTACAACACGTGTGAAACAAACCATGGACGGAACGGATTGGCGAGTCGTGTCTATTTGTATGCACAGAATCTTGTAGAAAGCAAAACTTACTGTTCTGCTGACACCTAGTACCTGTTACATTCATCTGTAGCTTTTCTCTCTAAAAATTTGTCTGGTTCTGAGCATGGCTAGGCAGGAAACTAAGAACCTCAGCTTGGCTTCGGTTCCTTTTTTATTTGGACGAAAAGACTTTCGTGATAACCAAATGCACGGCCGAGCAGCCGCAAATATGTTTGGGTTTCCGGGAACTGTCGGGGTAATCACACAAGGAGAAGGGGGAAAATGACGGAAAAAGCAAGGAGAACGTTTTAGCCGGTCAGGTCGAGGAAGTTACAGAAAGTCGTGAACTACGAAGCTGTCCGATACCCATAACAGGTATAAATCGCAACACCCCCGGTGAAAATGACTGACCTTCATAGCGTGACGTAACTCCTCATCGGCAGTTTGTTGAAGTTCCAGCGGTGGTTACTGCCGGTACTGATGAGTTGCTTAGATTTGTGGAAATATTCCATTCAAATATAGAGCATCAGAGCCTTGTTTCAGTGAACATTTCGGGGCGAGGCGAAATGCCAATGACGAAGTGAATGCACCCGAATCGTCGCACCATTTTTACGGACAGTTGTTTGATGGTTTGACGGGACCCATCGCGCCATTTGAGCAGTAGCTTTCCGGACCAATGTGTGTCGTTCATGTAACATAAAATTTAACCTGATAACGTTTCCCTGTATCGTGTCTCCCTTTTATTTTTGACGAGTATTGGATCCTTCCGGTTTTCCCAGTAGTTTAATGGAGTGCATGTATCTCACCTGTTTCTGTCTGATCAAACTGATGCAACTGAGTTGAACGAAATATCTGAGCAAGCTAAACTGGCTTCGATATTTCATGTTTATTTCGCTGTAGCATCGGGCACGTACGACAAATTTCAACATATTCGACTGATTCTTACAGTGGATCACACGAAGCATACAACTGGCTTCCGCCGACAACTGGTACTGACTTCAGGAAATTTCACCAGTGTGATATTTGGTGTGGATTCATCAGAATGATTACGCCAGGGCAGGAGGACGGTTGTTCCAACAAGAGTGATGTGAGTGTGCTTTCTGCGAATCCCGCAACCACTCACAACTAATCTGATATTTACTGTGGCAAGTGCGACATCAAATGCAGTCCTTGGATTGATTCGATGCCGGCTGTCAACCAAATAGTGAGCCGTTGACGAGTGGTACAGTGCAGGACCGTATGGTATTGTTTGATTTTGTTGCTGCGTTGGCGAATCTGATTGGTCCTGATCGTGGCCTCATTGGCACGTGTTCTTCGATTATCAATGGAAGCTGTCGTCTCTTCCTGCCTAGGCAAGTTTTCATGCAAGCGACAGGTGATTTTGGATTACGAGGATGATGATGGAAATAAGGATTTGCCTTCAAGAGCAGATGAACCACAAGAGCAAAGGCCAAACCACCCAGTGGAGCCTAGGTTCCAGCTCAGCCACCTCAAAAGCGAGGGAAATTATTATGAACTGTTGAGAAAAACAACACCGGCATATCCTTTCAGAAGGTTTTGGTAAATAATAGGTGGAGTTGTTAGCCTACCAAATGCTTCCGAAACGACCGCTTTCAAACACTCTCCAGCTGACGGAGTTCATTAATACATCTTCAGATGGCTGTAACAATACTCATGTACCTTACTAAAAAAAGGGGTCCGCGAAGAGGGTATCCGAAATCCAGTCATATTTAAGGTGGACATTTTTCTCAGTCATCATTCCCCGAGCACAACAGATTAGTGAATAACGTGAACGCACATCAAACAGTCCCGAAGATCCTTTCATTGGTCCCCGTATTCATTCCGATGACACACAAAAGACACGTATGGCGCAATGTTAACGATTCTTTCAACCTCCTCAACCGCAAGAGGTATAACTTACAGGTTATTGATAAAGAGCTTTAGAACCAAGATAGAACTGAAAGATGATCAACAGTCAAGCAAACCGCATGGATAAATCCGCGCAGGTAAGGCTTTTCTCCTTTTCTCCTTTCTCAGCATACACTGCTGAGTTGGGCCTCGCAGTGTAACAGCTGCATGGAGTTCCGGTTCCATAACGACATACAATACAAGTCTTTTGAATGTATTCGCTGGATTGTTTTGGGGGGAGAGGGATTTGCGAATGAATATGCTGGGCTACGAGTAAACTCCTGGTCGCTTGGAGTCACTTGTGTAACCGCCGTGGTGTGTGTTAAGCCGCTTGCCCTCACACAGGCCGATCTGCTCTAACGAAGTAAACTTCTCTGCACTCTCAGGAGAACTGGTAGATTACATGTGCGGCAAACGAGTCCGACAGATTACGCTCACCCTTTCGCAGGCTAATACCCTTGGTAATTTCTTGACACATACCACTACTTATAAGGTCACTGAAAACTTTCATAGCCCACTGTTAGTTCTGCCTTTGTTTGGTTCCATCTTAACCACACGGACACTTTAGTGGTTTGATCGTTGCTAGTCCTTCTTGCCAAAAACAGCATTTCCGGTTGTTGTATGTATTCGCTCTTAACCCTACATGTAACAGACTATTGGGAAAGATGCAATTTGTCAGACCTGATCTCCTTTTTTATTTCTATTGCTGTCATGAACGACTGAAGTCACACACGACGTCTAATGGTTGTCAAATTAGACAAGCGCCTCTGTGCTCTTTCCAGTAGCTTTTAGGTCATTTTGCACAGTGAAGTAGAAATTCCCTTCCCTGAGCGGTTAACTTGAAAAGGCTGATCAAAAGTCGTATCTCCATAGAGCTCTCCTGAAAGAAAATCAGTAAGAACTGTATTGTAAAATCTGAGGAACGATGGGATTGTGGACATGTACGCTTTTACCTTGGTTATAATCGCGAGGTTATAATGTGTTACGATTTG
The DNA here is from genome assembly GCA_004794785.1 of Opisthorchis felineus. Classification (NCBI taxonomy): domain Eukaryota; kingdom Metazoa; phylum Platyhelminthes; class Trematoda; order Opisthorchiida; family Opisthorchiidae; genus Opisthorchis; species Opisthorchis felineus. The sequence goes on along the minus strand of SJOL01006343.1, from coordinate 155,844 downwards.
TACCAGACTTGACAGATCGGACATAGGAGTTCCAGGTTGCCTTTGAATTCAAAAGGGCACAGACCCACCACTCACTGGAGTTAATTGGAGAAAACTATAACATCCAAATTGAAGAAACATAAAGCAACATAACTGACCAGGTTATTTGTAGCTTAGTAGTGGAGCACCAACAGCTTTCGTACGGTGGGTCATCTGGACTGTGACTGTTTAGGGCTCCTTTCGCCCAGTTATGTGTAACGTGATCAGAAAATGAGCGTACTGCAAAATGGCGACACGGTGTAGGCTTGGGTCAGTAAACTTGGTCGCCCCAGAAACCAACGTTCACAAAGCCATAAACTCAGGAAGAAGTCACGGCAGGAGCTGGTGTCATTGGAAAGCAGGTACCGATCGGACTTGCATTGACATTCCATTTAAACCATTGCCCGCAGTGTGAAGTTGTCGCGATTCCCCCTTGACACCTTGTTATTTCCATATTTCTCGTACGCGACTGCCTTTTCATTACTTTTCAGATACCCTCGGAAGACAGCTTGTTGGTCGTGTGAGGAGATTTGAGAGTTTTTCAATGGAGATTTCGTGCTGTAATTGAAGCTCATCTATGCTGGAAAGCCGAGAAGCAGCTATACAGCTTTTTCATCCTTATTGGTAATCGTTAGCAATACGCATCTTACGAAACTCAGTGAGTTTCGAACCTGCAATCTTCCGGCCAGGGATGAGCAGTTGAGAGCGGCTGGACAGCAGTGCGACTAGCCCTCAGTTAGGCAGGATATAGCACCACTCAGCCTTCAATCACGGAAACCACATCACGTGATGACGCATCGACTATCCCTTCGAGTAACGACTTCTCAGATGGGGAGCTCAGCCGTCGTGTGAATTTATCCTTCCTTTGAGTTACCTACGGATGACTGGTTGTTGAAATATGCGCCGCTTATGGTCCTCAATAAGGATAAAACGCTGTACAGCGCTTCTCGGTTTTTCAGCACAGATTAGATTCACTGACAGGACGAAATCTCCATTAAAACAATTCCAGATCTCCTCATACTAGCGGCTATCCGTAAGTAGCTCAGAGGAAGAAATATTAACAGGACGAATGAGGCGTCGTTACTCGAGCAGCCAGTCAATAAGTGACCACATGATGTGGATTTCTTGATTGAAGGATGATCGGTGCCCTATCCTGCCTAAATGCGAATTACTCACCTTGTTGATCAGCCGATAGTGACCCAGCGGTTAATTGTTTAGACTACTAGCCGGGGTACCTTGGGTATGAAACCACCTGAACTTTCGTGAGATGCTCACTGCTGATGAACAGCTGTGCAATGCTCCTCGTCTTTTCAACACAGGTTTACTTAACTTACAGGACGAAATCTCCATTGAACAAAGACGGTTTGTTACGGAATAACTTAAATGATTTGTACTTTGGTTAACCGTGTTGAGCGATCACAGGGTACAGAGCAAATGAGCCTGAAACTGGAAGGCACTGAATACAAAGTGGATCAGGCACAAATTGACCAGTAAAGGGCCGCTCAGCAAACGCTGGCTTAGTTGTTCCCAAGGCACACCTTTTAAATTCGTGGCAGGAACCCTTGAGAAAAACTTGGGCTCATGGCTGTGTTCCGAGGAACTGAAGAAGGATTTTGATAAAAATCTGTTGTAGAAGCGCTCCTCCGCCGGGGGCACGTTTTAAAAGTCCGGGTGAGTTCACAGAAACCAATAAAAAACCTACCACTTAGGGACTTGTCTGTTCTCAGAATCATCTATATAATGGGTCTACCGAAATTGCACCGCAAATGTTTGTGGTCACGCTTACAAGCTTGTTTTTTGTACATCTAACTCTGTTACCCACAGATGCGGATGCTTCCTATCTGATCGATGTGTCAACGGTCTACAAGAACCAGGAGATTGCTTCCGCTATGATCACTGGAAGGACGAAGTCTTCTACTTGTAAGTGGAAAATGTATTTCAGAGCAAGTCCGTTTGTTCACGTACTGTCGTGCTTGATAACAACATTAATACGTAACGTGTACCGATCATCTTAATGCTTTCGGGAAAAACAAACTTCTTGATGTTTTTCCGTTTCCCAAACACCGCTTCCCAACTACTTTAAGCGCGCAAGTAGTGTAAATGTTCCAAGGCTTTAAAGGATTTCGGTGGCTTTAGTCCGGTCACTGAAAATAATCATGCAGACTTTGACCAAGTTCAGTGTGAATAATAAACAAGTTGGATCTAGAACTTACCCTGGTTTCAAATCTTCAATTCAGCTCGAAGGCGCCTATTGATTCCGCTGAATTTGCACGTGGCATCGACCGACGCTGATTCAGTCATGCTCATATGGGATGAGCCCGAATGCAATGAAAAGACGACTCAGCCAGACTCAGAGATCAAATGCCTCGGAAAAGAACGGATCCGATCCTACCAGGTCATGTATAGAGTGACTGGGAAAAGCCCTGTTACAGAACAGACTCATTTGGTCGATGAAAGTCAAGAAAGTGATCCTGCTGAACCGGACGACAACTGGCTGGTAACGGATACAGAAACAAATGGTAAGCCGCCTACTGCCTACTGGTAATTAAAGTGCTTTGAGACAAGGCCATTTAGTAATTTCTGGTGCGATACATGTAGAGTTTGTTAAAACCGACTAACTAAATCTGATTTATTTGCACGGTATTCTGCAAATTTATACACTAACTTTCCGCTGTGCCAAACATTATTCTGTATACCCTAGGCATATGAAATTGACAGACTTCGAATAATATTTTCCAAATTTGATGAAAACTTCCAGCACTACATAAGGTCAGAAGAGACGACAGAGACAACTGAGCAATTGTTTATGTAACTTTTATCTCAAAATACAAGGCATCGTCTGGCGTTCAGTGTTCAGTAGTACCTCTCTGGCTTCATCAAATTCCGACTGCATGTGATGACCCTTCTTGCTGAAGTCTAATCATATGAAACGGTTCAGGTAACGCTTTTTAAAGGTCTCTTTGTTTGTGTTCATAAACCAACACGAACTGTTTCCTTCCTAAAAGTTCCAAATGTTTATACAAACGTACAGTACCCATCAAATAAATGTTTCCACCCTGGAACGGTTATGAAAACAGTGAGGTACGAGACCTGTCAATTAGACGGATTAATTTCCATAGGGTTTCTATGTTAGCTAGTTGACTTGAGGCCAGTAGACAAGCCATCGTTCTTGACGTTTGCGTTAAAAAAAAACTAAGGAAACAACTAATGTGCCAGAATCTGGAATCTACTCGATTTTGAAATCGCTTCACGGAAGCCGTCAAATTTATGTTAGACATTTTATGCTTATCAGTTAACACTTTTTAAGCGAATTAGATGACACTATAAGATTGCGAAAGTTTCAGTCGAGATTTCATCACCAAAGCCCACCTCACGAATTCCCAGGTTGATTCAAACTCGCGACGTCGCGGATGGTAGTTGAAAATCAAACCATTCGGCCAGTTTTAGTTGCAGGATGGGATCTCAATGGAAACTTTCCCAATATCCTTATACCACCAACAGACTATATGTAGCTTGGACGAAAGAATAATTCATAGAATGAATGAACCTTCTAGCCGAGAAGTCGTCACTCGAGCAGCCAGTCAACACATGATCAATCGAAGTGAACTTCATAGGTGAAGGATGAGCAGCGTTCTATCCTGTCTCAATTCAAATTAATCACACTGCTGATCAGCCGCTCATGGCAGAACGGTTTCGTTTGCCGATGCTAGTCAGGAGATATCGAGTTCAAATCCGCCCAGGAGAGTCGTGGGATGTGCTCTGATGATGATTTCCAGCGGAAGTGGAATAGCTGCATAGTACTCGGCTTTCCAGCAATGGGTGACTTCACCAACAGGACGAGAGCGCGATTAGATGGAATTTGACAATGAAAGGTTTGCTTGAGCGCCTAGCTAAGGTACCAGCCTTCCTAAAGTTCTATTTGTTACGGTATGGCATACTGGTACCCTTGGAAAACTATTCGCGTCGTTGAAGCGGTGTATGGTGCGGCGGTTTTGGGTCACCAGTCAGTGCACACCTAGCTAAATGTTTAACCTCTTCTTCCATTCGTTTCCAGCGAACGAACTGAATGACTTTAAGTCAATGGACGGCTCGATGCACATCATCAACGTAACGCGTACGTGGGCAAGACTAGATGACTTGCTTCCAGGACGTCGGTACTCAGCAGCAGTACGAGCTGTTGGAATGGGCGTGGAGCCGAATTCGGATGTCTTGTACAGTGAATGGAGCATGACCGAATTATTTGAAACGCCAAGACGTGGTATGTGTCACTGAGTTTCTGATCAGCCCCATGGACAGTGTAAATAACATAAATGAATACTCCTCAAGCATGCTATTAAGTTTTCAACTATACATTGACGTAGAAAGCTAGACGGCTAAAAGTCATCCGTGCTTGGTTAGTGGGTAAGTGCTTGTATGTCGTGCTCTCATGAGGAAGCTGAGACGTACCGGCAGATAGGCGGAAACCCAGTTTAGGTGTCAAAGTTATCGCTTCCAAATTTATTAAACACAATCGCTGTTGGGTGCCTCAGTTTCTTTGATATCGCCGGCGCCCTAATCAAAGAAATCCTTCAGTCAGGATACGTCTGGGTAGCTACTGCTAGAAAATCCTCCTTCACTGATTCCAAATGTGAAACCATCCAAAACATGATGTCCTCGAGCGAGCGTGCGATAAGTTAACAAGCTGCATGGATGGGCGGTGGGAGTTTGTGTCAACTATCAATCCGCACGTGTGTGTATCACAGATTCGTGTATAAGAGAATACGCAAAAAGGTTTGTGCTCAGAAACAGTCAGTTTATCATCCATCATTCATCATGTTTATGCCAGCATGCCAATTATATCGCGTGAACGCGTGTGTCTGTCCAGGCGCGGTAGTTCAGATACGTTCAGCATGTGCGTTGCAAGTCAGATATGCGGAATTCAAATCCCGGAATAATCAAGAGTTGCACTACTGAGACGCTGCTTTGTGGCGAACTAACCATACATACTGTGTCCGGACAGGCGAACTTTTCAAACGAGAGCACTGTTAATAGGACTTAACCCTGCGGCTGCACACAGGCGTCAGCTGTGTCTGTGACAGAGAACCTCATAACCACTACATCACCTTACCTTGCATCTTACCTACCGATGGTCCGCAGTCAGTTATGGCTTAGTTCTTCTTGGTGAGAAAACCCTAATGGTAACCAGTTAACGAGGTAACGTCTATTTTCCACAGGCCCAGAGGATGCTCCAGCAGATGTGCAGCTAACTAACATTCCTACGGGATCGGGCCCGGCTCGAATACAAATCTCGTGGCAGCCACCCCAGCGGCCACATGGACAGCTCGTCAGCTACATTCTCTACTTTACGCTTAACCACAGTCTTCCAATTTCGAAATGGTCTAAACGAAAATTGCCAGCAAACAGTTTGAACACCGTCCTGAACGGTCTTCATCGTGGTGCTGTCTACTTTGTTCACATGCGGGCGCGTAACCGTCATGGAAACGGCCCACTGTCCCCAGTCCGCTTGTTTCGCACTCCAGATGGTGAGTCGGTTGTGTGGGATCGGATCTTCGTTTTTTTGTTTGATGTTGTTTGGTTCTTTTCCTTTCTCCTCTTTTTGAGGATTCGCTAAGCTGATGTTCTTTTCAGGCAGCTTGTGGGAAGTCTTATTAGCCACACGGTATTCAGCCTGTTGATTGACTTCCACCCTTGTTTGGCCAGGTATTTCAAACCAGTCGATGCTCTCCCTATACTGTCTGTTCATGTTGGCGGTGTTTTCCATACCTGAATTTTGGAAGTAGAAACTGCAACTTTTCAAGACATGCAGGATGTGGTTCACAGAATACAAAAAGTACCCAAAGAAAGACAAAATAAGAGTAAAGGCATAATCGGTGTGTCGGATTATCTGGGCAACCGGAACACTACCAACAAGATGGAAAGCGAGTGAGCCCCTGTTTTCAAAAAGCACTGGCCTCAGCCAATATCAGCACCCTGTTGATGGTTAGTGTGTGTAAATTAGACTTTCAAACTCGGTCGCTTGGTCAGCGCAAAGTTTGAGATAAATCAAGCAGCAGCTGATGAAGCCTGCTTGTCAGCTACCTTCACATACTCCACCCTACTCATACTGAGAGGCTTGGCAATTCTCACCGCCTCGCCTATCAGTCACTGTGATGTGAATCTTGAAACGTCCACATTTTTTTCAAACTATTCTGCGTCTAGTCCATTTTCTGTCATTGCTGAGTTTTTTTACTATCATTTGATATTGGCCTGCGATTCTTGGTGGTTTAGCTAATAGCGGTTTCATCCTGCAAACGAAGCCAATCTATGCTGAAAAGCCAGGATGCACTGCATATTGGTACAGTACTGTGGTTTACGTGATCGAAGGATGAGTGACACTATATCTTGTCTAAGTGCAAATTAACCTCAATGCTGATCAGGCGCTCATGGGCGAACGGTCAAATATCCAAACTATAGGACGGGGAGTCGCGGGTTTGAGACTCTGCGCTGGAGTTTGTTCAGGTGTGCACTGCTGATGATTCCCAATAAGGAGAAAACAACTACAAGGTGCTTCTTGGCTTTTCAGCGTAGACTACAGTAGGAAATCTCTATAAGAACCCCAAATCTGCTTACACAAAGAACGCTGTTGGTGGTTTGTTTTTGCGCCGCTTGAGATCACCAATTCCGACCCACTTGTAACCCAAAATAAACCTTGTTTACTATTCACGGCCTACGTTGCAAAAAGGACCCCTAGTCCCATCAATATGACTGCAGTTAGACTATTGCTTCATCGCTGACCGAACTCTACACAGAATAATATATAACGGCTGTGGAACCCATGCGGAGGCAAACAACCAGTAGATTATACACCATAACTGGTATGCACAGATAGTACATGAACAAGCCATCAAGAAACGATGATGGTCTCTTGTCTATGACGTGGCGCGAGCTGGACACTGGACACAGAATAGATCAAGAGGTGTGGAAGTTTTAGGGTGAGGACTAAGATTCACACCAATGTGACTGATGGTCGGGCCGGTGGAAATCGCCAGGCCTTATGGTGTGTTTAGAATCAAGGACGTAGAAATGGTGGGAGTGGAGAAAACGGTCTGAAATCAGCCGCGCTTTCAAGTTCTGGATTATTGATGGAGATGCGTATTCCGCACAGTCTGGGTCTAGTGTACAAAGTCTTAGCAGATCAACATCCCCCTCCCCAATCCAGATGCCCTAGCATCTGCCTATTCACACAGACCAACAAAATTTGTAAACGGCTCCCAAGAGGACTAATCCACTGCAGCAGCTGAAAGCCGATTTAGAGTGATGTTAATTCTCCTTCCTGACCTATCAGTCGTAAGCCGTAGTTACACAAACCAACCAATAAAAATGTCTGACTAACACTCAACACATTCTGCTAGTTGGACGAGAACTCACTGGTGTTTCCTACATCTGCCTTGAAGCCTAATCAGCATGATGGCCTATTCACTTGGCCCGACGAGGCTTTTATGTCAAAAGCGAGCCTTTATACAGCAGTAAACCAATCGATTATTTATCAGACCACTCAGAAGTAATTGGTAGTTTTGTTTACCTCTGTAGATGGCTCCGATTGTGACTTGACAGGTGGTTCTAGGGGGAGCTTAATTTTGTGCAGTGGGATAGGTCAAACTGCAAGTTCTCTGCAAAGTGATGTTGACGATTATGACGATGGTGGTGATGATGGTCATCAACAACATCATCATCATCATCTCCACCGTGATCATGATTTTGATCATCGCCATCACCACCATTAGTGTTGATCTGATACGTCAGTGGTATGCAGTTAATGCTTTTAAAGTAAATAGAAACAGGTGGAATGGAAAAGGAGCTGTAGCTAGCCCACCAAAATCATTCTAATGTGACTCTGGACGGACAGTGACTGCACGGACGCCATTGACACCGGTCAGCCTCTACTTCGCATTGCCAGGATGCATTGAACGCCACCACGGGAATCTTCTTGTCTGAATGGTAAACAGAGGAATACGTCTAGTCTTCAAGCAACATGGGCGTATGCTGTCTTGGACGTATGGGCTTGGTTGAACCTCGAGATTGTTGTTAAGCTGGTGCGTCTAGCCAAATCCATGATGTCAGAATGCAGACAGTCCTCATGACCCCCATTTCACTGCTAAAATTCGCTAGCCGTGACGGGTGAGGGTGGATTTCTCGTCTTGCCTATGAATGGATGCCTAGTTGGGGCATATCACGCAAACACACATATGCCCATGGTAAGGAGGCTCGAAGCGGCGCTTCGGTTCAGTCATTATGATAAATGTGGTAAAAATTGAACACGGATGTCGGGTGATCGAATCTGCGAAACACCTCCACCTCTTGTCACCTCCCAGTACTTGCAATAATTACATCCTTGAGTGACACCGTAAACACTCGAAAATAACTACTTCACTACTGACAAGCAGTTGAAGCTCCCGGGGATACCATTTCACTGATTCAAACAAACGCCTCACATTTGTCGGATAATATTATTGGTAGAAACTGGATTGGTCCGGCGATGCATCCTGTGAACCTGGTCAGGTTTAGGACACACCAACATCAGGTTGATGAAATGCAGATGCTGGCTAGTCCAAGTGTTCTCGCAAATGATCTACTTTTGGGTGACTCGACCGATACTCAGTCCAAGATGGATATCGGAGAGTGGATGGAATCCACTTTTATCTGATTTTCCATACTGAATTTAGTGTACATGGAGCGATGGATTATTGCCAGCATGGAGGACTTTGCACAGCTCTCTAAAACCTTCGAGATTCCTGTGGTGACACCAGGAGCCACCGGTTTCCGATCTCACTTCAAAGCTTGATCCGAATATATACTCTAGTAGTGAGTCTGGTGAAGAGTCTTCTGAACTCTAAAGGCAGTACTAGTCATGCGTGACATAAACAGCTGTTTTAAGCTCCATACGTGTAAAAAAAGGTGTTTATATTGCACTGCCAAAGGCTCTATTCCGGGACAGAAGGGAAGCCAGAGCTTTGTAACCAGACAACAGTTTTCGTTGCTTCGACATTGCCGGGTTAGTCTATAGGCTGCGTTCTATTTACAGAAATTTGGGTCTTTGTTTTTATCGAGACTAGCGGCTGAAACAAGGCAGATCTGGGACTCACAAATAGGTACAGTAGAGAAGACTGGGTAGCAATTGTTTATTTCCAGCATATTTAGCGTCGGTATTATATCATTTTTTCTTTCACATTTGGAATATTCATTGAGGCAGCGGGACCAGCTTACATATTAGAGTTTTGCTTTTTGCGCACGGTGAAAATGTAGAGTCTCTCGATCTTTCATCATGAGCGCATCGAATCACTGATCGTGCCTGATAGAGAGGTTAGGCAACTGAGATGAGTCAGACGGTTATCCGTAGGAACGATTCGTCCACCACAGATGTTAGTCATGACCTATGGTCAAAATCATTAGGGTTGTGTCGCGATTGTCATAGGACCACTCGTTCCACAAGATACCACCTGTTCAGCTGTCTGCAGGGTTGGACAACATAAATATTATCGGTCTTTGATTTGGAAACACAGTACGAAATCTTTGACCAATCCACTTTTTTGAGTTAGCCACCGCTGTCTTCGCAGATAGGAAGTCCTAAAGGGAACATATTGACAGATGTTGACGTTAAAAGAGCCGACCAGTCAGTCAGCTCCTGAATCAAATTTAGCTTGTTCAATGAATCTCAAAAGTACTGTAGAACTGTTCGAATTTAGTGAATTGAATCAGCCATCACTCTCAATAATTCGTCGTTACTTACGCGACGAAACACGCTACTCATAAGACTATCGGAAACTCTTCGGCAACCCACACGAATCTCGCTCTTCTTGGGCTTCATTATAAACGAGTGTTTTAGCTGTGATTTATTTGGGTCTCCCACTGAAACCAGATTAGTGTGCATCATCAGTGCCATTGTCATCAACAACATAACACCAGCGTGGACGCGGATACCTCACTGCCGTAAAACCAGCTGATGACATTGAGCGACGGCCGATGTGGCATGATAATACTGTCAGTCGTAGGAATCATAGTTGTCCTTGAACAGGGATACTGCAAGGGCGCCCAGACGATTAGGGTTCTCAACCAAACATATGGTTCGAAAGCCTGACCACAAGGCGGCGGTGTTTGGCGAGGAATCTGAGTGCACGCCCTTTTTCAGAAGGACAAGTCGCCACATATTTGCTAATCCCCAATCTGGAGGATCAGAAAACTATGTTAGTCAGACATCTGGCTAATCTGGAATGGGTGCTCCTCGGAAGACTCTCTCACGAACACCCCCTAGTATAGCTCAGTGGGTAACGGAGTTACATGAACAGCCAAACCACCGTAAGGTCCAGTCTCTTCTTGACGGAAATTAGTGTGCAACTTAGTGCAGTTCACGAAGTGAGTAGGATGTCGGTTTAAGTAGAGCATAGGGTTGACGTAAACTTGCACCTACCTGATGAACCTAGAGAAGGGTTAAACCAGTCGTTGACTTTCCAAAAGTAGTGTGTTCCGTCTTCAGGAAAATATTTTGTGATTTGCAGAATATCATGCCAACCGAAACATGACTCGGCCTTTCAAGTGAAGAATACCATAAAAGAGAAAATCAGCTGGATTTACTTGGATCTCCAGTTACAACAAAATTTGCTTTCAAATGAGTGTATTTTGCGAACCGTGGTTGCCTAATTTTCTTTCTATTCCTGACGAACGAACCTGGAACTTAGAATCAATATGCTGCTCAAACAGCGAGCTGAGCTAGACAACAAACAACCATCACTTTCGTTTTCTCAACCAGTTAAAAATCGCTCGTTTTAGGTTTTTCCCTTCGAAGCGATGGTCACCAAGCGCCGGCGGGGCGAAGTGATCCAGATGATTCAAGTGAAGTAAATAGAATACGGTAGCGGCTTGGTGTGAGTATAGCCGTCGGCACGGTTTATTGGACCTGGTTCGTCTTGATCACAATAGGTGTTCAGTCTTTGTGACCGGGGTATCTTGGAATAAAACTGAGGACCGCCTGTGCAGAGGGTTTGTGTTCCTGCTTTACTAAAGATCTGTTCATCCCACATTTAACGCCGGCTCCTCACTAACTTAAAGGCAACAATTAGTAGGGAGTATCGTTCTATTAAGTGAGATTAGCTTGTACGGGTGCCCGAATCAGGTAGAATTGGCTGGCTGACTGACGGACCCACTGATTGCTTGATCAGTTGATTGGTTGAATGATTAGCCGATTCAGTGAGTTATTGTCTGGCTTATTTATTTATTTGTCTGTTTGTTTATTTACTTATTGAACAAATGATTGAGCGAGTGAGTTCTCGATCGTACGATTGTGTGATTGATCGGTCCAGGTACTGATGGATAGATGGCTTAATCGGCCGACTTACTGATCGATTTGTTGATAAGTGGGTTGATTCTAAATGTCAACCTATCTTGGTTGATGCCTCCGTAAATCCCAAGATGTCTTTAGGGATAGGCCGGTATAGAGTGATCGTCCGTATTATTCCGTGGTTACCATTTTTGCAGTACTGAAGAACTCACTCGCTGGTCAACCGGACTGGTCAGAAAGCCTGACATCTTGAAATACGATGAGCCGAGCTAAATAATATAAAAGAGGACTGTGGCTCCCAACCAAGTTGACATTAATCACATACTTGACCAACATCTACGGTGAGTGTTAAATATTTACTCTCTCTTCGTCAGATGACCACAAGTTAAACTGTCGGGTATATTCTATACAACCCTCCCGTCTGTTCTACTGTCCAAACAGCTTCTGGACAAGGAGGGGGAGAGATCCCGATCGGACGTAACTACCCGGATGCTTATTCCATTCCAAAAGATCTTCTCTCCTTTGTTGCGCCCAGTGATCAAGAGCACACAATTCGCGATGTCTCAGTTCCTACTGCGTCAAATGGCACACGGTGGCTGTTCTTTGGTTTCGTACTGGGCTCGATTATATTGCTTATTGTGATTGTATGTGTACTCCTGATCCGGCGCCGGAGGCAGATCCGTTTGTTGGCATCTTTCGGGTAGGTTGTGTGTAGCATTTTTCCATCTTTTCGCACAGCACCCATGCTGGAACACCACCTCCCTCCCCCCCCCCCCCCGACGAACGCGTTTATACGCCAGCAGTTTGAGTTGTAATTGCTTATCCAGTGGTACATGTGCATCACAGATCAATACCGAAGTAAGCAATTACTTCTCATGGATGAAAAATTATCTCTATCGCTCTTACATACGTTGTGTGCATCGGCACCCATTGCCGCACCGCCAGTGCTACAAAAACACGCGAAATCAGTCGCTGGAGCAACCGATGGGGGCGCTTTGCATAGAAGCACAGCGAATGCATATGTGTTCGTGCAGGTACATTTCACGCACGTGCGTTTCGCGCATGTGCATTTCGCTTGTGGGGCTGCGCCTGCCAGACGAATCCCGAGAAGAGCGAAACCGGCCATGGTCTGTCGAAGAGTTTTCAGTTTTCAGTTTTCAAGAAAACATACTGCAGTATCTCAAACTTCGTACCTGCTAAAACATGAGGCGGCCTTTGTGCAGCGCTCTCAGTTGGAGAATATCATGAACAAGAGATCCAGCTGGGATTCAGTTGAGTCTCCTGTTAAAACCAAAGTGGCGTGCAGATAAGTGTATCTCGTGGATTTCGTACACTTTGGGTACGAGTAGGACATGTGGTCGACGGAAGGTCGAGAAGTGCGCTTACCTTACGAGCCCCAAGAGGGACCAAACCAGTTGAGGAGAGTTGAAAGTTTTCGGCCATCTTACGGGTAATTTTTCTTCAAGAAGTCCATTACAACTTGTTAAACCTAGTTGGTATCTTTTGTATTTGTTCAGAGGTCAATTTTCAGACCATTTCCCGCAGACTCCCTGATGAACAGCGTAGTACTAGTTAACCTATAGGATGACCATCATGAAAATAAAGACACCGTAATATGGTCCAAAAAGCACTGAATCCCTGAGTTGTTTATTGCGATGGAAATCTGTGGACCTGTTCCATAGTTGGGTAGAGTAAAACTGGATAAGCAACGTTGCTTCAGGAATTCTTTCGCAATCGATCAAGGTTAGAAGACTCAACTTCGCGCCCATGTCTTGTTGCTTTACCATCTTTGCACTTGTCTGGCTGCACGTATTAATTAATCCAGTCTATAATCACCATCGCTGTGTCCCACCTGTCAACTTCGCTTGCTGGTCACGGGTGTTACAGTATCTGCAACACAACTGGCAGAGCGCCATTTATTTTCCCGGTCTATTTATCCAATCTCCAAATATCTGTAACCATGGTTACGTCTTAGGTCGTCACAACGCAGTCAGTCAGCTTATATCAATGCATCCTGAATCTGGGATGTGCACCGTGGACAGCAATGGACCGGCGCCAGCCCTACCACTGACCCTGACACAGTAGGTTCACAAGGTGGGGCTGCTCTGTTTTGGTCTGCACCCTGGGTCTCTGGGGTTCACCTGCGCAGGCCCGAAAGCAGCAAATACCCGAAGATGCAGTTAAAGGGGCTATGTTTACATCCTTTAACCAGGGACTTGATCCTCGAGTCAACGAACGGTAGGGTTGAAAAACAGACACTCTGGTCGGGTATTGGCCGGCTGTAAAAAAAGTACATTTCATCAACACATCTAATACACACCCTTCACAAGCTCCTTTCTACGGCTGAAACAGCACTGGGAGTGCGAACACAATGGAGGCATAAGCCACAGTAAGGGTGATGAGTAGTTTGGGCTAAGACAGACTTGCATGAATGAACAACGGTTCTGTAAACCGAGGGTTTCATGAGACTGAGTATTAGGTGAAGTCAGTCAGATGCGGACAGTCTTCAAAAGGATTCTCCCACAGGAGTTATTAGCAGATCAGCGACCAGTCTGATGGTGTATGGTGGTGCGAAGATACGATAGAAATCGAGGCGAGGCCCATCAGACTTGCATTTACTTCAGTTCAGTTACCCAACCATGGACCGTTCACAGGCGCACGTCAGTTTGGAATGACAAAGCATTAGGATTCATTCTTTAGGTTTATCATATCCAGTTGTTCTATTTGCATAATCATGTCGACAGAGATGAACCGTATCTCAACCATTCTTGAAGCTTGAATTTCGCTCTAAAGCCCTAGTGAAGAGGCAAACTGGAAGTTTACCGGGATATTTGTGTTTTGGGTGCGTTCATTGGTGGCTGGTCTGGCGGCCGTTGATCTGTTCGCCGAGTTTGGCAATTGGCTTGCCAATGTTTCGTCACCAACATCATCAGTGTACATTTGATGATGAAACGCTTGAAGCCAGTTTCCAAGCTCGGAGAACAGACCAACGTCCATTCGATCAATCACCAGGGAGCAAGCTCACTGTACCAAAGTGTTTTTTGTATGACATTTGTCCATCTTGCAGCATTCTAATCCGAATCTCCAAGTAAATGCCGGAAATTCACCAACCAAAGTTGCGAAAAGCTTAACTTGATTTGATATGGTCATGTGGCTCTGATAGACACTATATATCCCCCCTAATTATTCCATCTAGTCGGAAGCCTGTGGTTCATCTGGATGAACCCGAAAACAAGCAGGAGCGACTGGATTCCTCGAGTAAGTTTTCGAGCCAGAACCGGCGCAGGCGAAAATTTTTATCTTACGACCAATCACCGAATCAAGATGTCACCCTACTCGTCAGTAACGGAGAGGCTCTTATCGCATCTGATATGCCAACCAATGTGGAGGGGAAGTTCCCCACGGAAGCACTGACCACATCAGTAACTTTATCTGCAGGTGCTTTCTCCGTCGGAGCCACTATGACTCCCAAACCAGAGGGCATTCTGGTGCATAGTCAACCACAAATGAGTAAGTGGTACATTCAAAGTGAAAACTGACCAATTTGGTGGGATGACTTTTACTCAGCACTCTATTTGTATTCTGTTGTCCTCCCTTTAGAAAGTATCACAGGGTCTTGGGATCGAGACTCCGACTCAGTCAATTTTGTGTCTGTATCTCAGCATCGCCCAGAAGACTACGGTGCTGTGGTCGGATTGATGCTCCATGACCAAAATCGTAATCCCACACCCACTCGGACCGCCAGTGGGAGCAGCAACTCTTGTGCAGGTAGTACGGGCACCCCAACACGGATTGCTCCCAACCCAACATATCAGGTTCACAGACCACCACATCTAAGTGCTGCTGTAAGTTACAGTGTGGTTGACCTCTTTGTATGAATCATGCAAACCGCTCCTTGACCAAACTGCCAATCTCGGTCACGAGTTGCCGTTTATGTGGCCGATATTCTATTTCCGAACTACTTCTTTCTAGTACTTTGACCGCCGAATGGCGGACACATCGATTAATTCCCTATTCCTTACTATCTTTCCGATATCTTCATCTATACAGATGGAACCGAATCCCGTGCATTCGTATGCATCAATGACCATAGGAGGAACACATGTCGGTCCACACTACATGGTTCCAAACTCTCCGCCACAACCAATCGGTGGCACGCCCCAGGTTCCTCTGAATGGAATTTCTATACCGCCATATTATCCCATGGACTCTTTGCCCGGTACACAATCAGTGCACCTGCCAGCTGGCAGGGTTATGTTTGATCGCCGCCCGATCGCCGCCGCTCAGTTTGTCTACCCATATGCCGCACAAGCACCTTATCCAGGTGCCATGGCCTACGGTGTGAACACTGGTGAGTTATACGGTTTTTCTAAGTGTTCCCTAGGCTCACACTGATTTTTTCAACTCAGGGTGCCCTTCGAATGTCTGAAAAACACTAAAGACATAACTAATAAGCATGAGCAATGTAGTGAAGCTTAATCACTGGGTCTTCTCGCACCAGAATTTACGAAAACCAACTGAAATTAAGTAAGATCTGGGACTAATCACAACAATTTTCTACAAGGCATATTGACCCGGTTGCTCACGTGACAGCCGATTCTTAGGATTGAAACTGGTTAACTCAGTCATCAATCTGTAGAAGTTGTTTCACGAAGCCGAATATAATTCAAGACAGTACTTTGAGGTTTGCAGCTCAATTAAGGCAGATCACTCAGTGAGGTCTAACATGAGCTGGCCTGACCGGTCGTGACTGGACCTCCTTAACAGAACTGGAAGTTTTGGAAAACACACTTAGTCTGGCTATGAGAATATTTCGGGGAGGCATTGGTTGCCAAGTTGTTTGTAAAGAAGGAGAACTTGATCCATGACCAAGAATAACTCTCTTGCATTATTTCTGAGTAGATATTATAGCTTTAGTCGGCACTTCGTACGGATCGGGGAGTATTAAGTTAGCTCTATGTTTTGAAACTACTTCAGTTGACAAACGCGGCCCCTAGAGATAACACTTCTAGATGCAAAGATTACCGTGTCAATTCACATATGCTTTTGCGTGCAAAGTTCACGATGGCGGATGTCATGACTTCGCTTGCGTCAGCCGAGGCCAACGGACCTTCTAGTCTAAGGTCAGAATTATGTAATTCCCTTCTCGGGAAAGTTCATTTGTCACAGGCGAATACTATTAGCTTGTCTGTCGGAATGCGTTTCAATAGTGGACTCCTTCAGAGAAGAGACCACCCTACAGAAGAGGTCACCAACAGACTGGTCCGAAGCTGGTATGTACAAGCCGTGACAGACAGATCCAGTGGAATTAATGTATGCTGATTAACTATCGCACTATCTTGTTTCACGTTCACTTCAGGTCAAAATCCCTCTTTCGCATCGGCACATCATCAGCTGATCGGTCCGGCTATGATGGGTGTCAACACGCCCAGAGTGAACGCATCTGATCTTATGTCATTCACAAGTTCCGGTGAGTGAGTTGGTGGGTGAGTGAATAAGTGAATGAAGGAATGAATTTTGTTGGCTTCTGTCATCAGTGCTGGTCTCTTCTGAAACTTGACTTCCCGCTACATTTGTGCTCTTGTCATCTTACGTCGCCATGCCAGCGTGCATTGGTCACGTGCTTCGCTGTTGTGTCTGTCTAGTAGTTGGGATTAAGTTTGACCCGGGAAACAAGACGATAATACAAGTTCTGTTTATTCCCGCGGAGTTTTTTCTCAGATGACTATTCCACTATACAGTCTATACACTCAAGATCGTGGCACATTTGCTTGTTATAAGTTGCTAAACGACCGTGGTCTAGTGCCTTTTCATTCTTTCCCCTACCATCCACTTCCGTTCACGAGCTCTCACAGTGGCCTGTGAATAGATGCACCCTACCGCTAAGATTTTGTCGCTCATCATTTTGGTTCTGGCTCCGCACAGTCATCGTACCTGTGAGAGATCTGATATTATACCTGAATGATCCGGTAACCATTGAGCCAGTTTATTCACTGCAGTATTTTCCAATCTGTTCTGCTTCAGATGATGTCCGACCGGTGATGTCCTCATCCATTCACAACGAGAGTAAGTATACTAAGCATTAGCTATGCTCATGTGATTTACAATACAAGTGTATTTAAGCGTTGCTTGACGTTCAAGTGCATCTCGATCGATTAAGCTACGATCACAGAGCGTAAGTGGTTCTCCGATTGATCGGAAAATGATAACAAGTAATTTTTAAAGTGGAAAATGTGGTTTGTATTTTCTCAAATAAATTCTTTCTAACCTGGCATGCACAAATGAATCCATACCAATTTTGAGGCCCAAATCAGGTCTTTCTACTGGCTGACTCTGGCCCACGACCGCTATTCGATGAAGACTCGAGAAACGTAGTCCATCACATCTCTTGATCACTCGGTAAGATGGAGCGAACTTGAATAAATGTCTCAGCTCATGCGGATTTTGTGGAACGAAGGACCGCTTCTTTGCTTTCCAAGTCACTGTTGTTGCAAGAACCTGAAAACATACTTTCCAAGGTGACTAGTCACCATGTGTGATACGCTCGACCGACAAATTGTCACCACAGCTGCAACCGAAACGCTCAGACAGCTGGGCCATCGTGTTTGAATGGCCTGCAGTGCGAGCAAGCAGTGGCTGGGTAGGCGCCGCCCAATACAGCCGTCGATATTCGTGAACACCTTTGAAAGCTAATCGCCGAAAGTCCCCGTCAGTCTCTACCAAAACAGCCTACTTGGAAGTAAGCTTACTGTGGATTCGTGCGGAGTTTTCTGTTACCCGTTAAGTAAACATATCTCTTTTGGGAGCCCGTTCCCCTTAGGTATTTCGTCATAGGTGCAGACTTTTATCAGATCATCCTAATAGGAAAGTGGGTCGCAGCTAGAGTAAAACGAGCACTTTGTCATGTTACCTTTAAGCAATATCCACCCTGCTCTTGTGTTCTTATAATGCTGTGTCTACTGATTCGTGTGTTTTACATTCGTAGTCGATAGGCACCTGTGAAGTGTGTTCAGGGATCTCAATGCATCGCGTAACATTTGATTAAACCAAGGTATCGATTGGAGGGTGGTGCAATGTATCGGGTGATCAAGTATTGTGGCAGCAGAAATTCCTCGAGGTCCCCTTGATCAGTCCTCACATGTCAACTTTAGGTTCACAGAAAACCGCTAGTTTAGTGTCATAATCCCCATGGTTTTATTGATATGTACTACTTTTCCAGTGTTTTTAAGTCGTGCTATCTTTTAGTGCACAAAACTATGTCGAGCTCACCGAGAAGCTGCTGATCTATAATTTGCAAAACGTTTTCAATTCCACACTATCCTTTCTGAAAGAGTTTCATCAAGACCAGAGTAACATAAACAGTGTAGGTTATGAAACGTTTTCTTGAGCACATGAAGTCAGTCCACAAGTATCCAGGTGAGTTGGCGGATAGCTGTGAAAAATATGTGAATGCTTACGTAATTATCAGAGTGTTTATGAACACTCGGAAGACACTAAAATAACGCAGTTGATCGGACTATCACACAGGAACAGACTTGAAAAAAATATCGCAGAAGCTCACAGTGAACAGTCCGTCAAACAGGTTTAGAGTCAAACACGTTGCGCCTACGCGCACCCGCTTAGGTCGACTGGTTAGACGCCTGAATTCCCACTCAAATCTCTCCGCGTGATGGCTCATCAGCTGACTCATTACCTTGTCCGATAGATGTTGCGGTCTGATTGGCAAACTTCCCACGCACTTGCTGAGTGTATGAGACACCGAGTCAGATACAGTCACTGTAAACTCCAGCCTTATTCCTCACCCAAATCCATGTATAGCGCAACCATGTCCCCTAATGAGATGATATATCCTTTGCTGATACTATAGGAGAGTAGTCGAATGTGGCTGAGTTAATTCTGGAGATGGGCTCCCCCGAGAGCACCACTGTGCACGTACTTCTCTTTGGAAAAGTGTCTATTCTTCGCCGAACAACAGATTCACAAAGCACTAAAATCTACCCTTTCTATTTCAGATGACAATCTGGAATTTCCTGGTTCAAATCAGACCCGAAATATCTGCCAAGCGCAAAACTCCAGCTCTGTTGATACACAGCACTATGCAACAGTTGACCATGACGTCGCTTCCCGCACAAAGCGATTTCCGGCGGTGACTTCTCCTTCGAGGACTACAGTGGCAACGGGGAACATTCGGTCACCGAAACGTCGCCCACCGCCATCGTCGAAGTCCGGACCTCGACCTCTGGGGTCTCCCATTGCACAGAAAAACACTAATAACGCAAAGGAGGCCAGTGGACACAAATCGAAATGCGTTGCCAACGGAGATCGATCCGATCGAAACGGGGACGGCGCCGACACAAATATGAACGCAAGTTTAATTATTATGAAACTATAATATTTAAAATCCTCGGACGTGGAGGACTCGAGAGTCAGCAAGCAGCCAGTATGTTGTATGTTAGGGTGGTGGATGACCCTGGCTGTTCTTCGGAGAAGAAGCCTTATGTTCTGTGCCAATTAAATTCCTGTTACAGTTTCCTAGGCTGTCTCCGCTTTTCATCTGTGGCGTGGTTGCAGAACATTTCTATCGTAAGCGCCAACTCTTTTATATATGTGGCCACCGCTGAAATAACTAGAACTTACGAATTTGTTAGAAACATATAGCGAACCGAAGAACACATGCTTTCGAGTTAAATTTAACCTGCCGTTTTACCACACTTGGTTCAGGAAACAGTTAACTTGCATCTTGAAGTAAAATTAGCTTTTCGATAAAAAAAAAGCTGTTCAAAAGGTTGCTGGAATCTCTTCAACCATCCATGATTGGTTTTGCCCTACTTTGGGCTCATCAGATAGGCACAGTCCCCGAGTTTACCTCAACTTTATGTTCAAACTGAACCCCAATTGGACACAATTCGCCAAATACACTCATTTGCAAATCAATGTGGTTTTAACGACAGATTCAACCGAATCCCTGTTGAATCCATGGTTTATTGGATTCTTCAACCGAATGTGCTGCTCAAAGGTCGTCTCAGGTTTCACTGGTGCGGTATTCGAGATATCGCAACATATTTTCTTGACGGTAAACACTATTCTTAAGACTGCTGAGTTCTCTTTGACAGCCCATGACCTGCTGTTCTTTCTTGGGGTATATCAGCTAGGCCCAATTCCCGAGTCTTTGTAAACCGCTTCGGTTAGGAGTAAGCTAATGAATCCCCTGGCAATTCTAAAAACGTTGGAAATCTCCACAAGACAATGTGCAACATCGTTGTCTTGCTGCCATTTTCACTTCCATTGACGGACATTCAACTGGTAATATTGCCCATCATTTGGAACTCTAATTTGTTGTGGTCCAGATGGTCATTACTATCTCTTTCAGTAGCATTGGTACTCGTTTGATTTGTTAGCGCTGATGTGCTTCGACTGCGCACTGAAAGGAGGTTGTGGTGTCAGAAAATAGCAGAATTAATATCTAACGCGTTTTGTAGATCCAGGGACTGACGTTTTTTAAGTAGGACTACATTGAACATATTCCATACTTGGCAGAATTCCGGTTTGCAGATATTAAGGTTTTTATAACCCCGAGATGATTGTGCGGGAATGACGTTCTTGAAACTGGGCGAAGAACGCTTGTTTTTATGTAGAATGTTTTGTTCAGTAGTGACCAAAGAATGAACACTCCCACGAATAGTAGTCGAGACCTTGCATTGAAGGTTTTCCCTCCTGTTTCAAAGTGAATGTCGTGCTTCAGAATACACATAATAAAACTGCAGTCAAACTCTGAAATTCAGCTTGTGATAAGCTGGATATTGTTATCAGAAACCGCTGGTGTGCGCACAGAGGTAATGAAACTCTCAGGTTGCTGACCTGACCCCCTCGTCGTGTCCACTGAGTTCTCCGGACATCAGTCTGAGTCAGCAACCCCAGGTAGGACCACCGACTATGTTTGGTTTCAAAGTACTGGTTACACTCCACAGTGAACAATACGATCCAGCTGAGGAATCTCAGCCAGTTCCAATGAGTGCACAGGAGAGTACCGTGCGACTGGAGTGTAAGGACTGTGGCTGGCTTGGTAAAGCATCATCTAACTCAAGTCCTTGGAAGTTTTGGCACACACGTGGTCACTTTATTGGCCTGTGCTGATTATTCTCGTCGGTTCCCGATTAAAAGTTATCTGCAGCAACACCACTAACACTGACATTCCACTCAGCGTAATGGAAACAGACATGATCGAATGAAGAGTTTTGGTGTTCGCTGGTTCCAACAAAAGTCACAGTTACTCTTGCGCCCGACTAACAAGTTATATGTCTTGTCATACACAAACCGCACTTCTCGAAAGACTGAAACAACGTTTTCCTGTCAGATCGGCTGTCATTAACGGAACCTGGTGATATTCACTTAACTGTCAAGCACACAGACGAATCGTCGTCTAGTGGCGCCGACCTGACTATAGGTCAAACAGCTTCACATTCGTCCGACTCTGAAGCCTATACACACCACCTGGTTCAAGCAAACCGTTAATTGCACCGTGCCACACTTGGAATCCAATTCCGTCAGTTCACTCGTTAATGTGAACTTTTTTGTCTCTGTCCGACTGTTGCAACCTGGCATTAGGGCACCGAAGAATATCCTGTCACTTCTGGAGTTCCACGTATCCAAGACATTTCCGTACACGTGGAAACCTGTCTGTCGACACAGTCTCCAGGAAGCTCGAAGTGTGCCGGCCGACCGAAGCGGATTCACTCGGTCATCTACATCATCACCCGGACCTTATACCACCAGAGGCGGAGAGGTGTAGTGTTCTGTGTACTGAATGGGTTTTGGAAGGATTATATAAGGGAAAGTACGGCCTATCCTCGAATGCCGAATGTTACTAGATATAGATGCTTTCTGCTCCAAAACACATGGAAAGGTGGTCAGGTCGTGCGGCACTGACATCGGATTGGAGTTAGAGCGAACTAGTTACATGGGAAGAAGCTGGCTGTACTATCCACCTGCCCCCAGGTTCGGACAAGCTCTCGACCGGAATGCTCCATCGGTTTGGTATCATTACTCTTGCTGGGTACTTCAACCTGTTGTTATTATCTGGAGGCTGTCCACTACACTTCTGTTATGCCCGGATCACTCTAGTCCTGATGGTCTAAAGTCTGACTTCAGCGAACCAAGTGAGACCAATTTCTGTGTCATCAGTACTTGTTTGATACTCGAATAAATTGATTTCTGACCGATGGAATGGCAGAATGCAACTATTTTTTACCCTATTTTGCATTTCGACATCGAGACTGCTGCTTGTATGTTATCTAGCTGCTACACTCTTTGCTCCGTCACTCTTCAGCTTCTAAATTCTGATGAGTGTTTATTGACATCTCGGAAACTTTGAACCCGGCCTTGAGTGAAGCTTTTATCAGATCTGCCGAGACGTCTGCTGCAGCTCAGTCCCAGTTTGACACATCCATAGTCCTATGAAAATGCCGTAACAGTTTTCCCTCATTCGCAGATTCACTGGCGCAGAGAAATGAGGAAGGCTGATCTACTCTCTCCAGTGTTATTCATCATGGCGACGCATGAGGTTCTTGGATTGTCAATAAAGCAAATGGGCTACCAGTTTCTTGACGCCCTAGTGAATGGCTGTGTATACGCTTACGACTGAGTTTTGTGAGCAGAAAGTCAGGTTCGCCTCAGAGAGAAGCTTGAAGCTGCTTGGGCCGACATGACGACTAACGCCCTAATAGACGAAGACCACGGTGAATTATGGGGACAAGAAAGATTGGGCGACCACCATTTCGGTCGAGATAGCCGTCAGTTACCGAGGCCCTACAGACACCGTGAGTTCGGGCACGCAACCACCGACAGTGGCTACTGGAGCTGCTCATTTAGGTGGCGCATGCCCTGTTGAACCGGCACGAAAGAATGAAGGTCATGTGGAATGACCTAATACCGAGGCTGGCATTCACTCTGACTCGGTCCATCCCACTGTAATACCTTTGAAGAGCGGATACTTATATCAGGCAATTTATTAGTGGCTAGCTATATATACCAAAGAACACCACAATCAGATACACCCGGGCTGTTAAAAAACATGGTGTACTCTGTATACCAAGTCTGAGTTAAACCATCCTGATACAGCTGAAAGTGCTTATAGAAAGAACGCTAAGTACTACGCAATGTAGTTAGTGATCCTCCATTTGGAAAGGCTTTTCGGAATCTGCCTCCCAATCCGGGTCCAGGGTACGTGCGCGAACACCAAGGAAGAAATGGTGGCTGCTTGAAGCGATGGTTTACACAATACCGTTGGTGGTCGTGGCTTGAGAGAGCTTTTCGCTTCACCTCTTTCGATTCAATGACATGTGCCCCCAGAACTCGTGTTTCCTGTAGTATTTATCCGCAGTATACGGCTCTTGTGCAATCACTGAATGCGAGAGTTAGGAACGCCTGGCACTGTCATAGTCCGCAGAAGACCTGTCGTGGAAAGTGTGGTCAGTCGAAGACTTTGGTGCATATTCTGCAGTTCCGATGGATCACGCGTGATGTTCGATGTGCTCATCATAATCGAATTACATGAAGATTCAGAAAACATCTCCATCGTCTGGAAAATTCTGTTTATGAGGTGTTGAAAACACCCACTTCAGGTTCCTTCAACACATTCGACCTACTTGCTGTTCGAGAGCACTGAGTAACGGTGATAAATATGAGCATAGTGTTGGGTGGGCGCAAAATAACTGAAAAATGGGAAGAAGCGGAAGTACCTTGCTGAATATTATTCCCTGGCTCACGCCTCAGGCCTACATGTCGTTAGTTGTGAAGTTGATTTCTTGTTTCACCTGGTGGTCATTTCCTATCGAGATAACCAATTTCCTCAATCCGCCAAATCTGCTGTTGGCCTGGGGCCTCTGAAAGATCACCGTCAATGATTTCTGTCGGCGCATTATTTTGGGCCTTGTACATACTTACGACACTTATATGTGTATTATGTGCCGTTCAGTATTCTTTCTCACCAGTGGCTTCTAAAGCTGATCCTGTATGACAAAAAACTTGTGCCTGGTGTGTGAGCCTTCACTGTTAGCGCTTACTGCGGCCCGAAGGACGCCAAGCCTGGTTTATCCTTTCATCATTTGCCGGTGTTTACACATGTGTTTCCGTACCAAACATTCCCATATGCCTTGGACAGTATCCTGCCTGGCTTAAAAACTATTGACAGTAGTCCTTTGTGTGGAACAACCCCCTCTTTTTCATGTCCTGCAGCATATTCTTCCGTATCTGCTACTCGCATTTTCACATTTTCTCCCTTGCTCTTCAAAAATAAGCGATACTCAAAACAGGGTGTAACGTCTTCTAAAAGTGCTTCACCATTCTTATAGTAACCATAGCATAAAATTTTACTCAAGATCGTAAAAAAGCCGCCCTTTGATGTGTAATTCGTGTTTATCCTTCCTCCCCCTCTGTTTAGAAAGCATTCAGCACTGAAGAACTGACTGAAGAAATGGCCAACCTGGAGGGCCTCATGAAAGACTTGAGTGCAATAACACGCGAAGATTTCAACTGTTAATTTATTATTCGGTCAGTTCTTTTGATATTCGCCAGATTCTCTTATCCATCGCTTCTTGGATGCATCTGTCTTTTAAGTGACTATTGATTTTTGTCGAGGTTTTAATGCTGAAAATGCCTTCTTTTATGGCAATACCTGATTTGTTCTCTACATCACCAATGGGGCATGTGCTGTTCCAGAGAGCATTTATTTGAGAACCTTACCCCTCACCAGCTTTGTCCACGTCAAGTGAAACTGATCGAGCTGTGATCGTATCAATCCGATGTACATACACGGCTTTTTTGAGAGTACATAATACCTCCTCCAAACGCTGCAGGCGTGGCTTTAACGTTCTTTTAAGTCGCAGCAAACTCTCCTTTACGATTGTCTTTTCCTTGTTTTATCGCTCACGCTAGCATTTTTGTATATTCATTCTTGTCGTCATGTGCGTGCGTGTTTTGAACCATAGATGTATGCAAGCGAAGCTGGCTTTTTGTCACGTGCCGACACAGTGGGCTGTCGTCCCCTAGTTATTTTAGTCAACATACTACTTTTATTCTGTAAACAGCATAAACATCCTAGAGAATACCCAGGGGTTCCGCTCCGAGCGAACTAAATATTCCGGAAGCAAGTCCTTGACAAGGGTAGACTCAGCTTAACTGCAAGGAACAATCCACTCACACTTAATGGACGAAATAGGTTCATTTACGTGAGCATGTTTGTGACGTTCATTTCCGGCCTAACTTCGATGTGAACCCGATGTGGAAAATCCTCATTGCGTCAAGAAATCAGTTCTCGTAGGTTTTAGGTTCATTTGCTTCAAGTTGCAATGGTACTCGCTTGAGTGTTAGTCAACCCTGCCAACTGGTGGCCATATGTGCACCCATATAATTAAGGTGTCACACCGGTAGTTACGACTCCTACTTTATGAGTTTAGTGTATAAGTACAATACTCTGTAGTCCCTCTGTTTGGGTAGTTTCATTTGTGGCTTGTTGTTTTTACTAAAAATAAGTAGCCTGAATATACCTACGCAATAAACGGTTACTGGGCTATGCTCCAACAGCCCAGATGAATGTTCCATCTAATCACAAAGCAGTCAAACATTGCCTCCTAACAGCGGCGAAAGGTGCTGCCATTAGCCTGTGCCTTCAAAAGAAAGTGTGTTCACCTCAATTAACCCCTCGCTGGTATTCAGACACCCCTTGTATATACATACTATGCACACTCCTACTGAGGGGGCTGCACTACACACTACTACTCAGCTTGATAGAAACTGACTAGAGTCTCCAAATGCGATATTCTGAAGAACCACTGGGATCCAAAAACCTCGTAATTTCACTTTAAGTACCGTATACAGCTGTACTAGCTGATGGGCAGAATTTACGAGGACAGTCTGTTCTCTAGCCCCTCACCTTCTTTTCCTTTCCAAAGATTTTCCAGTGACTTTCCGATGTAATGTACTATGTAAGAAATCACAAAAACATAACCGTCATTTGAAGTTTCGGAGGGAGATATCCGCTGGATAACCAGTTAATCGTTTTCAGTGGTTAGCTGTCACACTCATGTCCCTGACTAGCCACCAGTCCCCACGCGTAGGTCATAACTGTTTATCAAAACAGAGAGCTAAGGGCCCAAATTACCATGGTCCTAAATGTAAGCGTATGGAACATCCTGGGCCGGAGTGCCCTGGACTGAAACGTGCCCGACCAAAATGTCCTAGATCCCTTTAGAATCACCAATTAGTTCGGCAGTTTCAAGCATGTGACATGATTATCATTTTGGTTTGGCAACGAACTTATCAGCGGAACAGAAGCAGATACTATAGAGGAAAATGTTGGTAGCTCAGGTAGCGTAGATGGTCGTTGGCTTTTTCACTGAGCTGGGCAGCTCAGCGATGCGATGAAACACAGGACATCTGGCCGATACGTCCCACATGCGCCGGAGGCTAGTATCTGGATCAGGGATGAGGCTTACATCACGTAACCAGCTGATTGAGAAATCAACATCGTCCGCTTTAACTGGACGATTCGACGAGGAATGGCCACAGTTGCACTAAATTGCGACGATGCACAGAAGGGGCAAGAGACACAAAGATAGATCCGAACATGAAGCTGTGTTTTGTGTAAATTAATTTGGGAACATTTTGAAGGACGTGTGACGTTTTGCCGGGATCGGGCACCGAGAAAATTCAGTTAACAAATTTGGCATCTCGAAATAGTTGTGAATAATGAACTTTTCAGAGAACCATCGAGCAATTCGTTAAATGATGACTTGAGCCCACTGCAATAGTAGTCATAATCACCCCACCCCCCACACTTCCATAATTTTTCCTCAGGTTTTAGGGCAAAAGGCATTCTTTGTTTCCACAACTGGTGGGATTATCCCCCAGCTGGAACCGCCGCATTGGCCATGAGAACTTCTATCACAATCGCCCCAAAACAGCCTATGCCTTCCTACGCCAATGACCTCGATGGGTTGGAAAAGTTGGAAAGGTAAACATTTACAAACGTGCACTAAGTTTGTAGCGAGTAGTAATTCTACACAATCCGAAGAAGAAAATAGAATAACATACAACAACCGGAATTTTGTCCAACTTCGAAGAAGTACCATTTCGCTGTAGTTCTGGACTATACCTTTACCACGAAATTAACTTCGTTTTGTTTCGTTGCATTTCCAACCCTGAGGGTGGGCTCCGATGACAAAAACGCAGGCACAATTTGATGATGTGTATCTCAGTCCCACGTATAAAATGATATTCACTTTAATGGAAGTTTCGTCCTGATCAACAGTGTGATTAGCTCCCACTTAGGATACAGTCCAACTCATCTTTCAATCACGGAATCTCACGCGGTCACAGGATGACTCGCTCTGTAAGTGATGACTTCTCTAAAAGAATTTTCACACATCGGGCGGATTTTGTTCTTCCTCTGAGCTATTTACAGGTGTTTTCTAGTGTGAAGAGATTTGAGAATTTCAGTATATCTTATCCTATAAGTAACCTAGAAAACCTACGCCACCAGAAAGCTATTGAAATTTTGAAATACACTGCGGCTGTCCCGACTGAGTTCATCGCGTACTGCAGTCAGTAGGTGAATGCACTCTAAATCTTCAACGGTGTTTCTCCTCTATGATGAGGATACGCCCCCTGTCGAAGAGATGACTAAGTATCCCCTGAATGTATGCTACATGCAAGCGAATAGGACGTCCATATGGCAGCATTTTGCAACGAACTTTTGGGAAATCAAATCTACGGTTATCTGCCCGTGTGTCACCTGATAGTAGCAGCACGTCTGTTTTACGATTTCAGATCAAGTGGCTGAATATACCTGTGGAAGTCATGAAAACAATGAAGGTAGCGAACAAAGCTTGTTTTCTGTGATTGTTCCTCTTGGCTAATACATCACAAGTTTATATGGTACCAGAAATCACGTGAAAAAGGTTAAAATCGGGGGTACACATACTTTAGAGAAATAGAAATCAAAGGAAGTGGGGGGGGGGTTGAATGAGGGGTAGGTCAATGGGTCACGGAATCAGGTAAATGACGTCAGTGTCCGACAGGCTTATGGGACCGGATTCTTCGCATGCCAGTTTTAGTTGAGGTAGCACAAGTTTCTTTTGGACGCAAATTTGTGGGTGAAGCAGTCGGATTCCAATAGCCTCTGCGGTCGATAGCAGTCTGGATCGTACCAGTCGGGATGGGTTCAGAGGCACCCGGTATATGATGGTGAAGGCTTGCTCTTTGTCGATGACATGACTGGTTTCGGCCAAATGTGATGCAATCGCACTTGAACCTGGTTTCTTCCAACTACCACTCAGGGACACGGGATTGTGTTCTCGCATTCTGTCGTACAACCAATGTATGATGCTTGGCACGAGCATACAAATGAGTACACACAAAAGCTGGTGGTAGAACGTGGCAATTTGTTCTTCAAGCGGAAACTGATAGTGGGGCCGGAGTTGAAGCTCAAACACAGATTAACAGCCAAATATGTCGTATCAACAGAGTTTCTAAGCCTTCTGGTAACTACTTCAGCAACCGAGTCACCTTTGAATGGAAGCCTCATGTAGACGGGCTTCTTACCAGCAGAACATTGTTTAGGTTTGGGCTTAGCGGATTCCATAATATTGAGTACGAACCTTTCATGATACCCTTTCTGCAGGAATGTGCGTCCCAAGAACTTTAGTTCCTTCTGTAAACAGTCGGAGAAGCATATCTTCATTGCTTTCTCAGTCAGACATCTATATTTATTACGCTTTTGTTGCAACGGAACGAAGCTATCGAAGAGAATATACTGACCGTCGTCATCATCATC
Source organism: Opisthorchis felineus (assembly GCA_004794785.1). NCBI lineage: Eukaryota > Metazoa > Platyhelminthes > Trematoda > Opisthorchiida > Opisthorchiidae > Opisthorchis > Opisthorchis felineus. The sequence continues at coordinate 126,685 of SJOL01006343.1, read as the reverse complement.
AAAGACAGCAACATCAGTGTTGACACTGGTGCTTCACTGCCGTACAACCATAAGGTTCGTCTAATTATATATATATATATATATATATATATATACGTACATATGTACATATATTTAAAGCCCTAGAGTAAAAAGAAGAGAAAAAGCTTGGGTGAGGGAGAGGACCTAGTTCTGGCCTACGTCAAGCATTCTGAGGTGCCTACACCTCCAAGCGCTCAATCAGACAATCTGGAAAGAAACTGACAGCACGAACGCCACTGACACCGATTAGCCG